>PVKM010007562.1:0-41192 GCA_004027735.1 Carollia perspicillata | reverse complement strand
GAAGGGCAGGTAGATGAGTCCAGCGCTGCTCAGGTTGGTCAGTCAAGGCTTTCCAGGGTACAGGAAGCTCGTGGTCTGTGTGAATGACCTCTGGTGATGCTAATACCCATGTCGCTGAGAGTCCTATTCACCACCCATGTCTATCACGATGTCACAAAAAGCCAGTTTTTGGGGTCCCAGGTCTGCATAATCTTTGCACCTCTGCACATTGGCAAGAGGCCTAGCAAGGCACGTGCCAGGGCCTCATCACAGTGGACCCTGCTGTTGTGCGTCCCGGTTCCGGGGGTGCCACGAGACTGCTTTGGGTAGTTCGGAGGGCGGGAAAGACTCCAGGCTGAGCGGGCCGTTTGTTCGGGGCGTGAGGCACGGAGGGGTGGCGGCAGCAACAGTGGAGGGAGGAGACCACACAGGAAGCAGCCGGTAGTTTCCCCTGCGTACAAGAGGGGGTGCCTTGCACATTTATTTTAAAAAATAGCATTTCTGTGCACTCTTGATTCTGTTACCGGCGATAACAATAATACCTGATTGGCTGTAAATGACCTCATTCTATCTAGGTCACTAGGAAGACAATAAATGCGGTAGCCCAGATGTCCTTGAACTTGAGGTATTAACACATATAAGTCATGATCATGATTTAAAAAATAATTGTTACTTTGGTAGGTGCTGCTCTGTATTAAGCCCCAGCCTACCCTTGTTCTGATGTCACTGTCACTTGTTAGTGGTGTCATCTGGGATACGTGGAGGCTTAGAATGAGTGTATCTTTGTTTGAAATGACAAAACTCTTAAAGGAATAGGTCTGTGACATAGCTCACTGGTGGCGTTTTGGCGGATGAACGAGGGACACATCTGGCATATCCGAAGATCGAAAAGGGGCAACAGCCAGGTGCTCCGAGCGCTCAGTCATGTTTGACATCTGCCCTTCAGGTCTGGAGCCTCCACGGCCTTTCCTTCGTCCTGGCCTCTCTGGGCCTGCCCAGGCGAGGACCAGGTGTCCCTGGCCTGCGTCTTTAAACACTAGATTCCTATTCACTGGTACAGGGTAGCATTTTACCAGGAAAGACCAAAGCTCCCGCTTTTCTGCAGAGGTGCTGTAATCAGTAGCTGAATCTACAAACATCAACGCTTAGAGTTCCCTCTTGGGGTAGAGAATGCAGAAGGGCTGTGGGGACGAAGAGCCTGGCAAAAGAACCTGAGGGGCTCTGAAGAAAAGTGGGTGCAGTGTGGGAGAGCAGGGGAGGAGGTGGGTGGGAGCAAGGGCAGAGGTGGCGTAGGCCGTTTCCCAGGCTCTCCTGAGCTTCCCCTGCCTCTTCCCCTTCAACTCGTTCTCCTCCAGTCTAGAGGGGCCTCCCCACCTCCCTGAGGGCACCGGTTCCTTCTCTTGGTCCTTCTCCCAGGAACCTCTTTCTCAGGACCATCACCCCTTTACATTGGTGATTCTCTAACGTGCATCCTCACTAGAGTCTCGGCTCCCTGAGGTCAGGTCCCTTGGCTCATCGTTGTGTCTCTGGCATCTGCATCCACAGTGTCCTGTGTTTTACTGAGGAAACGTGGCAGCCGGTTTATTGCCCTGGTCAGCCTGTGGAGGTGCAGGGGAGCGGGCATGCCTTCCCCTGCCTTTCCCCTCTCCCCTGGCTGCAGTGCGATGGTGGCCGGCGGCCATCCTGGGCCGTGAGGAGGGCCCGACACCAGGCGCTCTGGGCCGTCTCCCATGGACTGTGGACAGAGGGACACATCTCCGTGAACCCAGCCCCGAGCAGTCGGAAAAAGAGAACAGAGAGCCGCCCTGGGGTATGGATCCCATGGTACGCCGGTGATCCGGTGCCCATTTGTACAACAAATGACAGTTTGGTAAATTGGGAAGTTTAAGAATTTCTCAGTTGGCTCTTTCCTCATCACCACCCTAGTCCCCATTTCTTACTTTAGAAACAGAAACTCAAAGCTCTGGATTTGGAGGCTGGCAGCCCTGTCGCTTTGCCGACCGCTCCGCTTCCACATCTGTGTCATGAGGCTCCTTCCTGTGAGGAAGCGGTGCGACGGCCTTCACTGACGTGGCCAGAGCTCACCCTGAACAGGCCTCCCGTCCCACTGTGGGAGTGCTGGTTGGGGCTTCCCCTGGTAACTAACAGAACCCTGAGTTAAACCACATAGGAAAAGGGAACTCGTTGCCTCACAGCATGGGAAAGTCCAGGGTTTAGCTCGGGGTTCGAATGAAGTCACTGCACGGAACCATGTTCTCTCTGCCTCATGTCTATTCTTCGCTGGCATTATCCTCTGGCAGGTTTTTTCCTCTGTGGTTATAAGACAGCTGACCCCAAACTTGATCTCCATCTTCTCAGCAACTCTATCGGAAGTCTCTTTCCAACAAGTCTGGGAAAGAATCTCACCGGTTCTGACACGGCCCCATCCTCCAGCCAGGGCCACTGGCCGGGAGACGCTGGGCTCTGGCTGGCCGGACCTGGGTCCTGTGCTGCCCCTGCGGAGCGGCCCGTGCCCATTAGACTATGGACTGTGAGTGGGTGAGGTGGCCCTAGGAGACTGGGGTGGTTTTATCAGGACCACGTGCTGGGCAAGCAAGAACAGGTGTTTCACAGCAGCCAGCAGACACTGACGAATGTGCACTGTCGTTCCGTTCAGTGAGCCAGTACACAGCCCTTCTCGTTCGCACTCCTTCAAAACTGCCCCTCCGCTCAGTGTGCTAAGAAGCCATCCCTATGCAATGCTAGAGTTGGTTTCTGCCAAGGCCCCACCTCCGTCACAACCCCACGGACTTCCTCCTGTGACCAGAGCCTGTCTTCCTCCCGCCCACTCTCCCTCCCTCCAGCTCCGTTTCTAGGAACGGCTGCGTACGCACCAGCAGTCATGAGACTCTACCAGGCTCCGGGGCGAGGGCGGTTCTCTGCAGCTGCTGTGCCGTACACATCCATGCCCTTCTGCAGCAGGTGCTCACAATCTCCAATCTGTCACTCTGAGCTATTAGTTACAGTGGTTTTGAGAAGAAATGTGAAGTCACCAGAGGCCTGTGTAGGGGTGGCTGCTGGGTGGCAAGGGTGGACCATTCTGGAAGCCAAAGAAAGGGCGAACGTGTGACGATGGTGGTGCACGCCCACAGCCCATCTCGAGGACCCAGTCGGTGGAAGGAAGTGGGGAGCTGATCCCTCAGAGGAGGACGCTTCCAACGTGGAGGGGCCTGCTCCGGCATCTGCCCCGTCTCAAACATCAGTGCTTGGCTTCTGACGCCCACTCCCAGATTCCGTGATCTCTGAGCAACGCTGTGGGCTGCTGGGACAGACAATCTACTTGTTACTGAAACTTCGTCTATTCCCATTGTGGTCTTATAGCTCCTTTTTGTGAACCTCATTATAAATGACCCCGATCAAGATGAGCTCTGCAGGGCAGTCAGGGTCCCGAGGGGCCTCTGGAGCAGCCTGTTGTTGTCTCCCCAGACAAGCGCCTAATTCTCTGGGCTAAGCCACCATCGCTGTTTTTTTGTAATAAGGTAAATGAAGAAGCAGGACAAAAAAATTTTAATATTCTTTTGCTTAATAACTAAATATTAAGAAAGCTACATTTAGAATACGTCAAGTAGGGCTCTACACATTATATTTACATAGTGATTTTGATTCTCCCTTCCCAAGAGCTGCTGCCCGGAAAGGGGGAGAGGAGCCTGCGCAGTGCGGCTTCCCCGGCAGAGCAGAGAACCGAAGTGCGGCAGCAGGCGTGCCCTCCCCACCCCTCTCCTTGTTTTTATTTAAAGCGTTTCTGAATAACAAATGCAAACATTAGGTTTGGATATGAAAAGCTAGGTGACCATCCCAATTCAGGATTGCTTCCCTAGGACAACTAGTACAGAAAGGACGTGAATGACCCCTGACCACTAGGACACGGTGACAGAAGGCAAAGGTCCCATGTAAGTCATTTGTGATCTCTGAGCAAAGGCATAGCGAGTATAAACTCATCTGTAATATGAGGGACTTGACCAGGTGGCCCGCCATGTCCCGCGCCACCTAAGCTCAGACGGTCTGTGCTGGGAGGTCTTCCCTCTCTGCTCATGTGGGTACAGGAAGAGTGGTCACACTGTGGCACCCCCCTGCCAATATCCTTAGCATACTTGTGGGGTAAATTCGCACTCCACCATGTGAAGTTTCTCCATGCTGTTAAACTGGCAAACTACAGCTTTAAACAAAAAAGCCAAAAAGGCCTTTCTGTGGGATACGCGATTTGAGAGCGAGTCCTGTGAGCCTGTCCCAGTCCAGAGCGTGCGTCCATGACGGTTCATTCCTGGGCAGCTGGATGGGGGCATTTCTTATCTCATGGAGATCGAAATACCTCTTTAATAAAAATCATCCAGAAATTATGATTCAAGGACTTGAAACCCTAACGTTATAGGCAAAGCCTCATTTTTACGGAATACGAAACACTCTGTTTCTTCCACTTCTAAGAGCTCATTGAGGGAAGACACCACTAAATCGTGGTCCTGCAGCATTTCCGGGTAGCGGGACGCCGCTCGCTCGATCCTCGCCGACCGCCGCACGGGAGTGATCAGCTTCATGTCCTGCACTTCCGGCATTCCGCCTACTCTGAGAGACAAGAGGTGCACCGAAAACTCGATCACGTCTTTTGAAACTGCACTTATTCTTTATTTCTTTATTCCATTAATAAAACACGAAAGATGCTTAAATGTAGGTTAATACAGGAGTTGTGTCTAGAGCAGCTCTCACCCTAAGGTGGCCTCTCCCTGACTGTGGGAATGAACAGGGTGGTGGTCACCTGCTCTCAGATGGGGTAAGGAGACGGAGTTACTGAATGAAGTGTAAAGTGTGGTTTTTATATTTGAAGTGAACTACTTGGCACTTGGTGTTTATTCTATGAACTTTCAAGAGAATGGACAGGTTTTCGAGGAAAGTGGACCTAATGTCAAATGGGATTGGACTAATAAAACTAGGATTTTTTTCTAGCTTTGACGGTAAATTATTAAAAAATGTATTTTCAGATGATGAACCAAACCACAAACTGAAGCAAATTGGGCACCTTCCCTGTAAATTTTGAAGTGTTCCAATAAAAAGTAGCCTTGAGGAGAGGCTGCAGAGACAGGCCCACGCAGGGACCCTGCTCTGCACGCCACCAGACCACTGACTGCACGCACAGGCCTATGCAGAGCTGGCAGCGCAGCTGGCCCCCACTCATGAGCTGACTGTGGCGGGGGTATGCCACGTCTGAGCGGAGGTTAGGACTGGAAGAGACCCGGTGCTCCTGCCTGGAAGTCCCCTTTCAAGATCAGGAACAGAGATTCATGTTACATTAATGTTTAGAAAATGACATGGATACCCTGACACGGTTCCTTAAATTACTCTGGAGCTGGCCTTAAACTTACACTTGTTAACAAGCCAGCTGGTCTCTGAGTGGTCTGTAACCAGTACACACCCAACTGCCCTCCCAGTTCTTATGGGGATGCTCACTGCCCCTCCTCCGCACCGCTCCAGAGGTGGCCCTTGTCGGCATTTGTGCTCCGCCCACCCACCCAATCTGTGCAGCACCTCCCTCGCTGCAGGCCAGTTCTCATGCGGACTGTGGGACGGGGTGGTGAGTGTGCAGAGAAAGTGCAGAGATCTCCATCCATACCAACCCTCCCCTCACCCGCAGCTCCTTCCCTTAAGGCCAAGATTGGATTAGAACACCTGGCCCTCCTGCGAGGCAGAAGGTATCCAACAATTGCTGGTACTTGGATCTGTGGAGAAACACAACTGGACCTGTGAGCACGAAGCCAGCTGTAGAGTGTGCTTACCTGGGGATGGGAGCGACCTGTAATTTGATACCAGGGTGATTATCCTCTTCTGCCTCCATTATTTGGGGTGTTGCTGGAGATGGTTCCCTGTTTTTTGGAGAAAGACAAGACTTTCTTCCAGATTCTATGTCCCTGGCCAGCTCTTCTGTGGATGTTATATGAGTTTCAGCAACCCCAGAGTTCGAGGTAGTTCCTGTAACAAGGTCAAGAAGGAAAGCAAGTTTGAACTATTTAGTACTTAACCAAAGATCAGTGGATGGAATCTGTTTGATGATTTCCTCATTGACCTCAGATAGTAAAGAGGATAAACTGATTTGAAGCGGGACTTACAGCCTGTTTGGCTGCTGAGCCCGGCAGCAGTGCGTCAGCCGCCTCTTGACCAGGACCCTCCCCCGCCTCCAGCCTCTTCGAACACGGCCCCAGTCTCTCACTCACTCTCCGGAGAGCTCCTAGGGACCGACCACTGACCTTTCACCTTTACACCATACCCTGGGGGCCATGTTTCTTGACTCACTAGGGTTAACTCACTTGACTCACCCCCTCCTTACCCAAGATGACCATATGGCTGTCACCTCGGACAGTGGTTGAGAAAAAGTCTTGTGTTAACCCAATTTGCATGCCAGCCCGACCACAATAACCAAAATAAAAGGAAGGAAATTAGACTGAGACAGGGAGATACTGTGACTGAGGCTGAGACCCCAAGAGGTCAATAAGTAGTGAACAAGCAGTAAGACATGGATTCCTGTCTCCTCTTTTCATCCTTTTGAAGAACATTGTCATATATTATAAACGAAATCTGAATTTTAGCATCATTCCTAGTAAGAGTGCCACTCGGCATAACTATTGTGTAACTTTACTCTCAAAATGTGTTAGTAGCTGTAATTTCACATGACTGTTCCCCAAAGTTAAATCTACTCTTAGAGAAAGAAGATTTGTCAGCTTCTAAATTCATAAAAATAGCCCAATTTTATCTTCTGAAGGTAGCTTGTTCTCTTTCTGCTCAGAGAACAAACACTATAAGCAATTACAATGTGCCACTCTCTGTGTCTGTCCAGTGGTTCCCACAGAAGAGTCCTCTAGAGGTTCTGACGATGACGGGAACGCGGAACTCACGGCAGAGTCCTGCCATGGCTACTTTTAAAGAGAGAACGTGAATTTGGATGTAGAGGTGCTGGTGGGTTTGTTATGGTTAAACATGACTTAAGCAGAGGCACTTCTCCCTTCTGCCTCAGAAGAGCCACGTGTCTTCTGGGACCCAGGACTCCCGGGACGCAGGGCATCCTTGTCCAGGCTGCTCAGCGCTGAGCAGGGCATTTGCCTGTGACGACAAGGCAGACAGCTGATGATACTGGCCGAGAGGCCCAGACCGCAGAAACCACGAGGGGAGAGGCATTTCAGTGGCTTCTTTTCTTTTTCCTAGGTGCTCCTCAATGGCTTTTACTTGTATCGCTAAGGGGAATGACTTTAAATACAAAATAGCAGTACCGTCTCTGGTTCTGTTTGGGTCTCGCAAAATATTAAGAACAACTTCTCGTAACTCTTGTATTGGCTGGAAGGAAGGAAAAGACATGAACAGTATTAAAAACATTCCTGAAAAAAATCATCTAAGAAACTCTGTGTAACATCAAATGAATTTCCTATGTAATAAAAATGTTTGCTTTTTAAAAATCTCTTGTCTAAATATAAATAACATTTAAAAAGTTTCAGACTTACACTTCATGGGAAAAATAAAGGAGCAAATAAAATGTTGGTTAAATGCTGAAATGTTTGACTTTAACAGAAAGATGAATTGATGGAAAGTTGTCTATAATGAAATTTCTCTAAAACAAATTTATTTTCTTATTGACTCATGTGATCCCATTGAAGACATGCTCCCATATAAAGATCCTGGCCCAAGGAGATAAAGACAGCCGTCCAGGAAACATGGCATACATTTTAAGAATTGTCTTAGTTAATTTTGGTTTTTATCATAAAAGTCATATACCTCATTACAACAAAAAAATTAACAATAGGTCAACCTTCAAAGACATCACCCATAATCTCATCACCCAAATACAACCTTTAGTTAGCATTTTGGGCAATTTTCTCCCAGGCTTCTCATTCTTTTAGCTTTTATTTGGTAATATAACTTTAAAAAATTACAAAAAAACAATTTTTCTACAAAACCAGCTGCGGGAAGCTTCCTTTCCCAGGCAGGGAGGCCGTGCCCTGAGGCAGCACATCACGAATGGGCCGCACAGTCTCAGAGGGACGGGCCCCAGGACGCCGGCCTTCCCAGCTGGGTTCTGTGTCACAGAAACAACAGGTGCAAGCTCACAACAGAGCATAAACGCAAAGGAGCCCATACACTTTCATAAAATCTAAAATGCTCGAAGCTTAAGGAAATGGAAAGAATTACACAGAATATATTGTAAAGAACCTGAATTAAACTATTCATCAAGTGACCTTTATGTTTTTATGAGCTTCTAGTTAAAGATGATGGGTTAGAAAAAGATTTGTTTCTAGTCCCTCCTGAAACTCTGATTTAAAAAAAGGGATTAAAAGGAGGAAATAACTACAAAAATCAGGAGAGAAGAAACAGCAACAAGAGTTTGGAAGCTGGAACGTCGAAGGAAGCCGAAGGAAGCGATAAGTGACTGGGTCGACTTAAAGAACCAACCTCACAGCTGGCAGTATGGCCGAGAAATAACCCGCTCCAACCCCAGGGCCTCTGCAAGGCCCCGGGTGGATGGTGGGCAGGATCGGGGGGGACCCCTGAACATCTGTGCAGAGAGCAGCCAGGTCTCCCAGTCCACCCTGCACCCTGGTGTCTGTGCCCCACCTGAAGAGGACACGGGGCACCTTCTCCAGGTCTCTGGGGAGCGTCCTGCATGACAAAGGGTGCGGGCACTTACTGAAAAGAAGGGATTAAGGAAAGTTTCCCCGCTGAAGGTCGAGAGTCCCACTCTCTTCTCCCCCTGTAACACTGGCGGCCTGCTCCTGGCTCCAGGAAGGAAACTGGAAGAGTCTTCTCTAGAGACCATGACTCTTCTAACAGGAAGGACCAAACATGCTGCTACTGAGGGGTCTTCAACCAACTGACCCGGCCAGATCAACCATGGTAAAGCCCCACCCAGGGGCCCCGATCTTTTAATAAGCTTTTATACGCCAACAGCCCAGTTCCACTAGCATCTGAGTAGAGCCTTTCATGGACAATACAGAATAGACCAAAACAAGACAAACAACCAGAGAGAGAGAGAGAGAGAGAAGGAGGGACAGACGAAGCAGACAACGCGGGAAGTAAATGTGATATGGCCTCTAGGAACTGAGAGGTAAGGACAGCAAGGGAACCTGAGGGTGACGGGGACAGGAGTTCCCATGACAGCCAGTGAGGACTGGGGCGGAGCTGACCTGTCAGCACCGGGACAGATCACCAGAGTCTGGGAGGAAGGCCGCAAAGAAAAAGAAACACAATGTCTGAAGTTTTGAAAGAATAAAGAAATTCAGACAATTAGAGAAGAGTTTTGGAATTAATTACACAGTAAACACTGAGAAAACTAAACAATTAATTTCAGGAAAAGTAGAAAGTTGTGCTTGAAAGACAACGTAATCGTAGTAGAAACTACATGGCTCAACGTGCTCCTCATTTCTCACACATTCGCAACACTGGGAGCACGGGGTAGCGACCGGAATTCCCGTGACTCGAGGGGAAGCAGGGAGCACAGCACAGACAGGCCAGGGCCACAGCGGGGTGCGCGTGTCGGGGTCTGCGCGGCTGTGTGTGAGAGAGGTTAAGTCCCAGTCCTGCATACTTGGAAGTCCACACATCACGTCTAAAATGGAAAACTCAGGAAATAGTAATACACACATGTTATCGGAAACTACAGAGGTAAATAGAAAAATAATCAGTTTGTTCTGGGAAGTGAGAGACGGGAGGTGAGGGGAGCAGAGGCTCTCTGTAAAGAACCCTGCCAAGCTGTCTGCCTGTTTCAGCGCTGTGCATGCACAACTCTGATTCTGAGCACTCAGAAACGGTGTGCGGGACACATGATGACAGACAGCAATATGCAGGCGAAAAGAGCTATAAGACTCTTTGCTTTTTTGTTATAAATTACACAGAGATCGTTTTACTAGGTTTTAGAAGTAAAAGGAATTTCATGCAATGGCTCTGAAGTACTGATTTATGGATATTGATGTGCTGGGTTTAACATATTTCTAGGTTCTTTATGGTGAGGCATGGCTTTATAAGTACTGAATATTGATGCTATAACTTGCCATGCTATGATTGTCCATAAATGCATATTTATGCAGCAAGTGTTATACGAGGCACATTCACTTGACAAAAAAAGTGATTCGATTAGTTTACAGGTAATGCCACTTTCTCTGGCATAAGTATTTTAATTACAATGTTCCTAAAGGGCATACCGTACATCACATTCCATATCTAACTTTATGAAGTGAATTAAAAGTTACATTAATAATCGCCATATTGCAAACAACAGAACCCCTGTGAAAGAGCATTTTCAAGAATCACCCACTCAGACGGATACTCACTGTTGCCCCACTTCTAATGGCCTCTTCGTATAGTCCGATGACATCAAATGTGCCTTTACTTGCCAAGAACTTTGCTTTGCAGATCCAGAATTTTGCAAATTTTTCAGCCTCAGGAATACTAGACAATACGGTAAATACTTCATTAGAAAGCACACCCTGGAAAAAAAAATACCCAGAGGAAATTATTACCATCTCACTGCTACTCATAGCTCCTACCATTAGCATAGCAGGTATGCAGAAACCAGTCAGATCAATTATTATTTAGAATTGAACTTTAAAAATAGTACAATTTTACCAAGGTACAGTTTACACATAATAAAATGCACCCATTTAAGTAGCACATTCCAATGAGCTTTGACACTGACCATTAAATTTGAAGAGTTATATGAGACCAAACAGACAGAAAAATGTTTATCATAGCTGAAGGAAGGAATGTTTTCATGTGATACGAAACCAAACTAAACCCAACCCAAGCACAGAGTAACCAACATTCACAGCAATGTGAACACGGGACAGAACCAGGCTTTCCACTGACTCTAACAGAAGCGTAAGCATGGCACAGGTGTGCCAAGGCCATAGGGGTGTGTGTGTGTGTGTGTGAGATGGGGATCTGTGCGGAGTATATGAGAGAGGGTTAAATCCCACAAAAAGGAACTTCACTGGTTTGGTGCCCTCCCGGCTGGTACCCAGAGCAGGACAGGGAACTGGACCAGGAGGAACGTGGGCCAGGTACTGGTGTACTCGGCCAGGCAGCGCCCCCTACTCCTTGCGAGCCGGGGGCAGACACGGAGGTGAGTTCACTGTTGGGAAGCACCGACGCCACCTGAAGAGGCACAACCTTCACCAACCAGAGGAACAAGCACTGCAGCCAATAGTTGGGGGAGCAAAGAGGAATACGTTTTAAGAGTACTGCAGTCGACGACTTCAGGGTGATGAGAGAATATTGCTGTTGTGAAACCAGAACCGGCTGCTATGGAAGAGAGTCAACACGAGGGCAAACAGTGGCTTGGATGCTGCTGAAGAAGAAACAGTGAGCCGAAAATCCGGAAGTGGGTTTTTCTGGAAGTGGGTTCTCCCAGAACCCAGTGCAACAAACAAAAAAATGGAGGGTATACAAAAAAAGGTAAGTACTGGAGGATATGTCTACTGTGCAGGAATTTCAATATCATGTAAGAGAATTTCTAGAAGCAAAAACAGAACAAAGCTGGACACACACTCAAAGCAGTTGTAGAAGAAAACTTCCAAGGACGGACCAAAAAAGCTAGTGTTCAGATTGAAAGGTCTTTATGCAGAAAACCATACCTAGAAAACCAAGGACAAAAAAAAAATCCTAACCACCTCTAGAGAGGGAAGAAAGGATTATATCTACAGAGGAATAAGAATTAGGTTGACAGGAACTTTAATAAATCAATAACTCCAGATGCAAGAAACAAAATGAAACAGTAATTTCAAACTTTCCAGGGAAAACAATTTGAATTTAAAACTTTCCCCAGCCAAACTAAATATAATTTAAACATGTGGGCAAAATAATGAGAGTGCCACAAGCATAAGGCCTCAGAAAATTCACCATTCAAAAATCATGAATGAATTTTGGAATTCAGGTGGAAGACTTAAAATAAAAGTAACTAGATGAAAAATATGATATGTAACTTGTGTACCATGTTTGAACTTATACCTGCCATTTTCTTTTGTGATTTTAATTTATATACATTTTTTTATGAAATACAACAAATTGCATCAAACACAGAAATAAGGGAAAATCAAAAAATTCACACAGCCCCGACAGTGTGGTTCAGTTGGTTGGGCATTGTCCCTCCCACAGAGCAAAGCATCGCTGGCTGCCTCCGGGTCAGGGCACACGCCCGGGTCGTGGGTTCAGTCCCCAGCTGGGGTGTGTGCATGTACGAGAGGCAACCGATGGCTGTTTCTCTTTCACACAGATGTTTCTCTCCCTCTCTCCCTCCCTCCCTTCCCCTCTCTCAAAAAATAAATTTAAAAAATATTAAAAAAAGAATTTATGTGAATCGAACTACAAAATAAAAAAGGCAGGTCTAAGTTTAAGCATGAGTAATTACAATAAGTATTTATGAGCTAAATTTGTTTTTTCAAAAGCAGAGAATTCCAGATTTGGTTAAAACAATTCAGCTGTATGTATTCATATGAGACATACTTCTAGAAATATAGACATAGAAAAAGATTTACTTTACGAAAGCTAAAAAAAAAAAGCAGGCGTGGCAAGATTAACGCAGGCTAGAAGAGAAATCAAAGCAAGCCGCGAGTCCTTATGCACGTCACAGAAGGACGGAAAGACATGGCGATCGAACGAGACCAGACCTCATGGGGTGACAGAGCGGAGTAAGTACACAGATGTCGTGTTACGAAGTTGTACGCCTGAAGTTTATATGATGTTACTAAATGTTACCCTGGTTAATTTAATTAAGAATTAGGAAGTAGAAATTTGACAGAAACACAAAGAGAAATCACCAATCAGAGTGCCAGTGAGGGGCTTTGGCATATTTCTTTTGGAAAGCAACAGATGAACTAACAAACACAAATAAATAGTTGTGCTATTTAAATTCTGTTTGTTCTAATGGATACCCACGTAGAGTTTTCCATGCAACAGAGGATACATATTCTTTTCAAACACTTTCAGAACACTCAGCAAGACTGATCAGACATTAAGACCAGAAAATGTCAATAAATTCCATGCAGTGTATTAAAAATTAAAATAGCCGGGGAAAAAAATCCACACATCTGGAAGTTAAAATATACTTTTGAAGATATCTTTGGGGTTAAAGGGCTAAAAATGAAATCCTCAAACTTGTTAGAAATGACCGACAAGGAGAACTGTATGCCAGTTGCTAAGCTATGGTCTCTTAGCTCCAAACCCTGTTTCTCCTCTGCTTTGTGACCCTGGGGCTAGAGTTCTGTAAACCACCTTCTGCTGACAACAGCTCCTTGCTGGGCTCTGCCAGTATGGGGTGCTAGGGAGATTGCAGAGCTGGAGAGGAGAGGAGAGGGGTCCCCCTCTTCCTCTTTGCAGTGTCACTCAGCTATGGTCCTTCACCCCAGCAGCAGCAACTGGTTCTACCTCGCTTCTTTTCCCTGGCATTCAAAGACCCTGCCCACACCAATGGAGAAGCCTTCTTTTCTCAAGGTCTGAGCCCAGCCTGGCAGGGCCCCCTCTAGCTCTGTAGCACCGGCTTCTTCTGGGCAGTACGCCTCTTTAGAGCTGGAGTTCCATTCCCAGCAGGGTTTGTCTCTCCTAGCTTTTATAGTTAAAAAAAAAAAAAGTCCTCACCTGAGGATTATTGATTTGAGAGAGAGAGGGAGAGAGAGAAAGAAAATATTGATGAGGTACCTCCTGTAGGCAACCTGACCAGGGACCAAACCCACAACCTAGGTATGTGCCCTAACTGGGAATCGAACCTGCCACTTTTCGGTGTATGGGATGACACTCCAACCAACCGAGCCACCTGGCCAGGGCTCTTCTAGATTTTAGATCTGATACCCCCAACATCCCCTGGTTCTTCTGGACCCAGAGTCGTGGCTGTCAGCACTGTGTGTAGCACCATGTCCCTCTGATGACCTCCTCACCATTTTTGTGCACACACACTCACAAATGCTGTTATGTCCAATAGCTGGCCTCTGCATCTTTTGGCACGTGTCAGACTCACAAGTGCCTGGAACTTTCTGTCCCTCCGAGGCAGCCATTCGTCAGTACAAGATCTGAGATGGTGTGACTCCCAGTGTCCCCAGAGCTTCCTTTGGGACTGCGCCACAGTCACCCTCTGTGGACTTTGCTGGGCACACACCCTGCCTGGCCTCCTTCCAGTCCTGGCCCCACATCCCACTCTCCCCTGTTTTCCTGGGATTCTCTTCCCAATTACTTTTACACAAATCATCCTCTTAGGGGCTACTTCTAGGGAGCTCATATAAGACACTGTGAAACCAACCCTAAACACCACATTTTTTCTAGTATTATGATACCTGGTGTGGTTTCTATTTTTCTGACTTGACACTGATTGATAAAGAACACTATCTATCAAACCTGAAGGATATGACCAAAGCTAAATTCAGAGGCAAATTTATAGCATTAAGTGTATTTAAAAAATAAGACTAATACAAATGATCTAAGCTTTCAATGGAAAAAAAAAACTGGAAAAAGGACAATAAACATAAAAATAGAGGTAGACATTGATGTAGGAGAAAAAATAATAAAACCCCAAAGATGGCCCTTTTAAAAGGCTAAGAGAGAACTCTTTAACAAGTTTGATTTACATAAAAGGCACGGAATTACTAAAATGGCCCGAGAAATACAAACCCTAAGTAGACAAACGACCACGCACAAAACTGAAAAGATATACATACACAAAACTATCTCCCACAGTGAGTAACTAAGTTTTTGTTTTGGCAGAGGTTACCTCCCCTTAACTATATTTAAGAAAAATGGCCCTGGCCGGTGTGGCTCAGTGGATCGCGTGCTGCCCTGTGAACCGAATGGCTGCCAGTTTGGTTCCCAGTGAGGACGCATGCCTGGGTTGTGGGCCGCATCTCCAGCTGGGGGCGTGCAAGAGGCAACCGATCTCCCGCAAACCGATGTTTCTCTCCCTTTCTTTCTTCCTCCCTTCTCTCTCTAAAAATAAATAAGTAAAATCTAAAAAAATAGAAAGAAAAATGTCCCTGGGTCAAAGCTTTGGGGATTACCTTCCTCACTCACCCCTTCGATGAGCTGCAGACACTCGGTCAGAGTACTGTTGATTTTACTGGACAATTCAAGTTGTGCTTTCCTTTCTTCCTCTTCTTTTTCCATGCTTTTCCAGAATGAAATATTCATCTCCTCTATCCTTTTTCTTTTTCTTTTAAGTTCCATCGGAGGCCGCTTATACATTTTCCCCTTAGATTTCTGCCATTCTTCCAGCTGTTTCCTGTTATGCAGTTAAAGGGGAGGAATGGTTTTAGGTTTTTGGGTACATGGTCAAGCTTCAAGGTCTATGATGCGCATAGACTGAGTACTATCACTGCACGCCTTTAACTGCAGACAAAGCCAGGAGACTGGAATGAAAACAATTTATAAATGGGTCAAGACAGCGGTGGCTGCTCCCGTCTCAGAGGGCAGAGGCATCACAAGGATTAGAGGTGACTGGCATCTCACTCTTCGAATCCTTTGAGTTCAAGATTATTCATTCTTTTCCTCTGAAAACATTCACTGCACCTGTACGCCACTTCTGACACCGGCCCTCCACCTCTGAGATCGCTAGCTGAGCACCCCCTTCTCTTACCACAAGCTCTCTCCACCACTGGCCAGACCCACCAAACCCGCGCCTTGCCCTCCACGGGGTGTTGGCCACTCAGAGTGACCCACTTTACCCACTTGTGACCGCATTTACTCTGAACGAGACCAATAATTTCTCTGTGAAAGATGCCAACAAGTCCTAATCCTGCTCTTCCCCGGCCCCCACACTGCAGTCTCCACTCCTGCTTCTCAGCAGCGGACAGACGGACAGACGGCTTGCTGCTGGGGAGCCATCCAGACTTGCAGACCCGAGTGTGGACGTAAACTCGCTAGCTTCTTTAAAGCGCGACTAGTTCATGACTCACAAACGTACATTTTAGCACAGACCTCCCCCTGGAGGCCCAGACTTTGTAAAACCCACAGCCTGCTGATATTTTTCAGTAGATGTCTGGCAGGCATTTCAAATTTAACATTGTCCAAAACAATGCTCTTGATTTTCATGTCTGGCTCTGCCTCCGATCAGTAATAGTGTTTCCACCCACCCAGATGCAAGGGCCTAACACTAGGAGTTGTCTTTGAGCAGTGCCTTCTTTCCCGGCGTCCCGCGCACCACCGTGTGGACAGTACTCCCACCTCCACCAGCACCGTCCTAGTCCATGGCACTGCCGCTTTCTGCCTGAAATGCTGCAGCTGCAAATTCAGCCTGTGCACAAGTACTAGAATGATCTTTAAGATGTAAGCCAGACTGAGTCACTGCCAGGGATGAAATCGAAGATGTTTTCTATGGCGAATGGCAGTGTAATTTGAGTTCTGCCAGCCTCTCCAAGATTACGTGCACTCCTCTCCCTCTCCTCACTACCCTCCAGCAGCTCGGTGTCCTTTCAGCCTCCGGACCCAGCTCATCCCTGCCTCAGGGTTTGGCATTATCAGCCTCCAGTCCTTCCTGACTAGGAAGTTATTGTGATTATCCTGTCTTGGTTAACCAATGTGTTCTTTTCTTGTCATCCCTACTAGAATGCAAGCTCTAGGAAGGCAAAAACCCTGGCTGTCCAAGCACAGGAGAGTTCAATACACACAAGAGCTCATTAACATGCAGTAAAACTGACATATTTTAGAGTGCAGTTCTATGTTCCGACAAATGCATGAAGTCATGTAGCCATAACTATCACTGCTCCTCGCTGCCTTACTGACTTTCTACAACTTTGCTGCTCAGACTCATAAAAGTTTCCCATTCTTTCTTCCTCAATAACTTTGCTGGGTTTAACCCCTGGTTGGCTTGACAAGAGACTAGCGTCTCCCCACCTCCTCCTGGCCATCTTCCTTTGCTGTTCAGTCCGCAAGCACTTCTTGAGTGAGTCGTCTACACTGCAGCCCCGACTCCTTCACTCTGTCATTCTGCTTCAAGCACAAAGAAAGTTGCAGAGGTAATTTATAACACACATAGGTACCACTCAGCTCTACCAAGCCTTAATATTTGATATATTTGGTTCAAATCTTCTTTTTCCAGGGTTGAAGCTAAAAATGACCCAGGAGCCATTATTTATGGCCTACTACCTGACCAAGTACTCCTGATGGTCAATTCGCCTAATCACCTTAAGTTGCAATGTTGGAATTAAAGCAATGTACCTTCGGTCCTCTGCTGTGATCTTCTTCTTAACATCCGGGTTAGTCTGGGTTCTATTCAGGACTCCTCTTCCGTTTGTGGCTGTGCCACCAGTTTGAGTTTTGGGAGCTGTGTTGTTTGAAAAACGATTCTGGGGAAAAGTACCTTTCAGCTTGGAGTCCAAGGTCCGTGCTTTCTGTTGATAGCTGCTGTTGTGTTTATTCCCCTTGGCTCTACTTGCTCTTATGCTTGGGGTGTTGGGAATGACTGAAGTAAAGCTGCCAACTGCCACATTAGGCCTGTGGCTCACAGCTTTGGATTTCTGCTGCACGCATGATGTCTGGGGTCTAGAACAAGGTTGAGCGGGTTTCTGGTCTTGCTTAATGTGTGGATGTCTGTGGTGAAGTCCTCCCTGAAGCAGACTGGGGCAGGTCCTAGGTCTGGTATGTTCCACTTTTTGTTCAGTAACAGCGTGTAACGGTAACTTAGCTCCACCTCGACTTCCATATTTATCATTATTAACCTTTATATCCTTCGTGTCTTTGACCCCTGGTTTCTTTGATGCTTGACTCCTATTAAGCGTCTGAACAAAGTGAGAGGGAACTGTCTTTGGGCGTTTTTCTCCTGGTTTCACAGGAGCTGTTCCTTTAGGGCGCTGCTGTGACTTTACTGGTGGAATCCTGGTTTGTGTTTCCCCAACAGACCATTTATTAGCTCTGTCTTTCAGAACAGCCCGATTCAATGAACTTTTACACAAGGCTTGCTTAGGGGCCAAACTGCTTTTGGTTTGATTAGAAGAGCTAGTTTTTGGTTTACATTTGGTCCATAATTGAGCAGGTAGCATCTTCTCAGAGTCCAGTAAGGTTTGGGGCAAGTTTTCTTTGTTCATCTCTTTTGGAAAGTTGTGTAAGGACTCACCCTCACCACGGACACTGCCCACAGAGTCTGCATGTGCAGCATTTTCTTGATCTGTCACCTGTTGCTTTGTAGCTTCCGGTTCCTGTATATTAAGTGACCCCTCAGTCTTCCTTGACAGCTCTCCAGCGGGTGATGCAGCTTTGTGCTGTCGCTGATGACCGCTGGGAGGCTTACGGTTTGGGTGGGAAGAAACATATCCTGAAGTCGGCCTTTTGCCCAGAAGTTTTGCTGGCTCCAACTTTGGCTTCTGGGACGCTGGGATATGGGCAGGTCTGGGCTGAAGTTTAATGTTGATGGGTCGTGTAGCTTTGACAGGCAAAGCAACATTCTTTTTGGGTTTAATAGTCTAAAAATACAAAGGCAAATGTCAAAAAAGTAAATTCACAAGAACAGCTCACTGTTTTTAAAATAAAAAATAGTTATTTTACTTAGAATTTCACTTATGGAAGTTGAAATCTGAGAAAATATAGGCTCATTAATATAGGATTAAAAAAACCCTTACCCAAGTATATGTCCATTGATTTTAGGGAGAGGAAGGGAGAGAGGGAGAGAGAGAGAAACACTGACTGCCTGCCTCCTGCATGCGTCCGAGTGGGGCTCGAACCCACAACCTAGGTATGTACCCTGACTGGGAATCAAACTGCAACCTTTTGGAGTATGGGATGACATTCTAACCAACTGAGCCACTGGCCAAGGCTAGAGGATTTTAAAAATGAGTTCCTATTAGAAATATCAGAATCTTTTAGTTTGGTAGAATTAAGCAAAGATGCAGTGAACATACAAAACTTGCTCTTTAAAAAATAAATTTGCCTCAACCAAACAAGTGCTTGCTAAATGTCATTTATGTCCCAGTGAAGTGTCCCTTGGTGGGATCCTGGAAAGATACACACACAGTGAAGTTATGTTAGGGTACCACACAAGTTCTTCCTAGTCCTTTGTACTACTACACTGATTTCTTTTTAAAGACGTTACCTTTGTAAAGGTCACTGTGTCACTCCAGAACCTTTGTCTCATCAGTAGCAAGGGCAGGTGGTAAATGCTGGGACACCTGACAGACTTCAGAGCAGCTCTCCATAAGCATCTACCATCACAAGAGTTAGTCACATTTGTAATCTCAGGATGGTTTTAAGGTTAGACTCTCTGTTATTAACAATGTTTGTCATGTGATTTACCTTTGGACAAGGAAGGTAGGACTAGGTTACAGTGCACTCTGAAAAGTAGGGAGGGGGGTTAGAATTGATACGGTAGATAGAGGAGAAGAGAAAAAGATGGCGGCGAGGTAGGTGGGAGAGGAGCCCACTTCTCCCTGTGCCCAGCTGGGACACCTAGCCGATCTTCTGAGGAACAAAGTGAAGAGCCAATGTAATCCCAGCTTATATGAAATGTGAAGGCCAAAAATTGTAGAGGACATTGAAAAATAGATGGTAAGGTCCCTGGGATCTGTGCAGGGACCAAGGCTGCTGGGGCCCCTAGGCTGGCGCCTGTGCAGGTTCCTTGCAGGAGAGTTAGATCACCAGCTCCCTCCCCTACCACAGCAGGGAGGGCAGTGCGGCACCAGGAGGGACCTGGATGCTTGAAGTTGCTGGGGGAATAAAGATGAAGTGGGAGACACACAGAGGTGGTGTTCAGCTGCTGGGACTTTGTACGCCGGCTAGGTCATTACCAGAGAAATTGGGGAGCCAGGTGACACCTGGAGAAGGGAGGAGAGTTGGGCCTTGTCAACTGGGACCCAGATAGTCTCTGGTCTGGTTAGAAAGTTGGGCTGTGTGAGAGGCCGGGTGCTTGCTAAGAACAGCAGGCTTAAACAAGAGGATTTCACTAAAAAAAGAAAAGGCTCTCAGCCGCTGTTAAAGGCACTCTCGCACAGTGGCTGGCTAACACCGCTCACAGGGAGACTGATTGGAGCTGCTCACCCAGAGGCTGACTGGTGCCCCTGACCAGGTGGCTGATTTGCATCACTCCCACGGAAACCACATGCCTGGCAGTGGGCTCCAGCTTGGCGGGCTTGGGCTCGCAAAGAGCAAGGAGGAGGTGCACTGTGTGGATCAAATACCAACTGGCGGATTAAAGGTGCCAGCCTGGCGCAGATGGACGGTGGGGGCCGGAAGCTCACAGAGGACCTGGGCTGGAAGCTGGGTAACTGTGAAGACTGCGGTCCAGTCCTGGCCTCCATTCTCGCAAAGCCATAGGAAGGGAGAAAAGCAAAGCCCAGCACCCCACCACCCCTGCCCGCCTCCCGCCCTGCCTGTGGCATCCAGGAAGACCAGCAGAACTCACTCAGTGGGTTTAAAGTCAGCAGGAGGCTTCCCCCCCCCACTGTTGTCTTCCTTCCCCCAAGTGAGACAGTAAGACCTGGAGCTGTGAAAGGTCCACAGACAGATCCAGAGGGGGAGCACAAGGCTAACCCCAATAACTGAGAAACTGAGACAAATTTCACTTTGTTCTCCTATAGAACATGCATTTTATTATTTGTACTATTATTACATTTTAATAACTTTTACTTCTTTTATTTTATTAGTATTTTTTATTTCTCTTCTTTCTGTTTTCTCCATTTTATTTCTTTAATTGTATTGTTTGCCTGGTTTTCCTTATTCTCTCTTTCATATTGTGTTTTAATCTTCCTTCTTTCACTTCACCAGTATTCTAGTAACACACTACTCTTGTGCACTTCCTATTCTTGTTATCCAAATAATATCTTTCTTGTCATATTATTGTTGTTCCAGTACTACTGTAAATAGTTGTTGTCCCATATAAAGGTAAGTACTACACAGCACCCCTCCCTGGTCGGGGCCCATTTCACTATATTCCTGAGCTCTCTTACTGTGGTGGTTAACTCATCCTCTCGCACACTACGTCCACTTTCTCTCCTTTACTCTCACTATATCTCATCTTCTAACCTTGCACAAGCGCTCTGTTTTCTGGATCCAGCTCACAATCCTTCTCCCCTCTAACAAGAGTCTTATGTCTTTTTTACCTTTTATAAAAAGTGCCTAGTTGGGTGAAATATCATGGTTAATGCTTACCCAAAGGATATCCTATCTCTTCTCTACTTGTTGGTACTGTTATTCCCAAAAAATACTCTCCTGCTGTTTTAATCCATTTTGCCTTCCCCCTGCCACTGATCACATACAAGATTAGGTGGGAGCTATGTGACAGACCTAGGCAGGCCTATGAGGAATGGAAAATGACCAGGCTAGAAAATGGCACTGTGGGAAGCTGCCTGCAGACCCTACCCAGGAAAAACAGATGAAGGTTAGGGTCTGGGGTCAGCCTATCCGGCATAACAGGATACAGCTTTAACTTGAGCCTGCACCCAGCAACCAGCTCTAGCCAATCAAACTCTGGTACCCTTCTCAGATTTTTGTGTTTAAAAACCCTGACCTAAAAACAACCGAGCGAGTCCCAGCCTCCCTTGGTTGGCACCCCAACCTCCCTTGGTTGGCTCCACTTTCCCTCTTATTCCCTGCTAATAAACCCTGTTCTCCTTAGCTTGCTGCATCCATCCGAGTTCTTTAGCAACTCCAACCTAACACTGTGAACATTTGTATACCCACTGGAGAAGAGAACCCATCAACAAATGAACCACTAGCAGGTAAAAACCCAAGTACAACAAGAGAGCCCACACAAACAGAAGAAGGGGCACACCTAGAGCGTTCAGACAAGGAGATCAAAGAGACCACACCGCTGAATCCCACAGAATTCCTACCATAGAAGTTCACTCTATAAAGACAGGGAGCAAAGTGGAATATCAGGAAGCATAGAAACAAGCAAAGAGTCACCTAAAAGGGAGAGACAAAAAAAGAACCTGCAATCAAAAGGAATGGAAGACTCCCCACTAAAATAGCTAAATGAAATAGAGGTAAGCAAACTATCAGATATAGAATTCAAAATAATGGTTATAAGGATGCTCAAGGAACTCACAGACAACTACAAGGAACTGAGTGAGAACTTTAACAGTATGAAAAAGGAAATAGAAACTTTAAACCAAACCCAGGAAGAAATGAAGAATACAATTTCTAAAATAAGAAACACTCTAGAAGGAGTTACAAGCAGGCTGGGTGGAGCAGAGGACCGAATTAGTGAGCTGGAGGACAAGGTGGAAAGAAACACCCAGGCAGAGCAGCTGCACAAAAAAAGCTGAAAAAATATGAAGATAGCTTAAGGGAACTCCAAGATAACATGAAATGCAACATTCAAATCATAGGAATACCAGAAGGATAAGAAAAGGAACAAGGGATAGAAACCCTGTCTGAGAAAATAATGACAGAAAACTTTCTGAACTTGGAGAGGGAAAAAACCATGGAGGTTCAGGAAGCATAGAGTCCCAATCAAGATGAACCCAAAGAGACCAATCCCAAGACACATTATAATTAAAATGCCAAGTTTTAAAGACAAAGAATCTCAAAAGCAGCAAGGGAGAAACAAGAAGTAACATACAAAGGGGCTCTCATAAGGCTAGCAGCTGATTTCTCAACAGAAACACTCCAATCCATGGCAAGAGATACTGCAAATAATGAAAAACAAAGGCCTGCGACCAAGATTACTCCACCCAGTGAGGCTCTCAATTAAAATGGAGGGCAAAAGAAGGAGTTTACCAGACAAAAGAAGGCTGAAAGAATACACTTCCACCAAACCAGCATTGCAAGATGTGCTAAAGGAACTACTATAGGAAGAGAAAGGAAAAGAGTGAGAGAGAGATGAACACAGGTACAAAGGGGGAAAAATGAATAAATACCCATCAATAATAACCTTAAATGTCAACAGATTAAATGCTCCAATCAAAAGACATAGAGTAGCTGCATGGATAACAAAACATGACCCACACATATGCTGCCTACAAGAGACCCACCTCAGAACAAAAGACCTAAGCAGACTGAAAGTGAAGGGTTGAAAAAAATATTCCAACAAAATGGACAGGAAAAAAAAACTGGGGTAGCAATACTCACATCAGACAAAAGAGACTTCAAAACAAGGGCCTTAAAAAGAAACCCAAAAGGATACTTCATAATACTCAAGGGAAGAATCCATGAAGAAAACATAAACATTATAAACATATATGCACCCAACATAGGAGGCACCCAAATACATACGGAAAATCTTGGAGGACTTCAAGAAAGATATTGATAGCAACACTATTATAGTAGGGGATTTTAACACCCCACTGTCAAAAATGGATAGATCTTCCAAACAAAATATTAACAAAGATACTGCAGCATTGAACAATGTCCTAGATGAAATGGACTTAACTGATATATATATAGAAACTTTCATCCCAAAGAAGCAAAATACACATTCTTTTCAAATACATATGGAACCGTTTCAAAGATAGACCACATGATAGGACACAAAACAAGCCTCAACAAATTCAAGAAAACTGAAATCATACCAAGCATTTTCTCTGACCACAAGGGACTGAAACTAGAAACCAACCCCAAGGAAAAAACCCAAAACACTCAAAATCATGGAGATTGAGTAGCATGCTATTAAATAATGAATGGGATAAGAATGAGATCAAGGAAGAAATCAAAAAGTTTCTGGAAACAAATGAAAATGAACTCACAACAACCCAAAACTTATGGGACATAGCA
Organism: Carollia perspicillata; assembly: GCA_004027735.1. NCBI lineage: Eukaryota > Metazoa > Chordata > Mammalia > Chiroptera > Phyllostomidae > Carollia > Carollia perspicillata. The sequence goes on along the minus strand of PVKM010007562.1, from coordinate 17,531 downwards.
AAGGCATTCCTGAGAGGGAAGTTCATAGCAATACAGGCCTACCTAAAAAAGATAGAAACATTTCAGATAAACAACATAACCCTACATCTACAAGAATTGGAGGAGCAAGAACAGAGACAGCCCAGAGCAAGTAGAAGGAAGGAAATAACCAAGATCAGAGCAGAATTAAATGACATAGAGACCAAAATAACAATTCTAAGAATCAATAAATCCAGGAGCTGGTTCTTTGAAAAGATAAACAAAATCAACAAGCCTTAAAGCAGACTCATCAAGAAAAAAAGAGAAAGGACACAAATAAACACAATCAGAAATGAAAGAGGAGAGATTACAACTGATACTACAGAAATACAAAGGATTGTAAGAAATTACTACAAAGAACTATATGCCAAGAAATTTGAAAACCTAGGTGAAATGGACAAATTTCTAGAAAAATATAATCCTCCAAAACTGAATGAAGCAGAAAGCCTGAAGAGACAAATAACAGCTGACGAAATCAAAGCAGTAATCAAAAAACTCCCAGTACACAAAAGCCCTGGACCAGACGGTTTCATAGGAGAATTTTACAAATCATTTTACAAACCATTTAAGGAAAAGCTAACCCCTATCCTTCAGAGACTATTCCAAAAAACCCAAGAAGATGGAAGACTCCCAAACTCTTTTTATGAAGCCAGCATCATCGTAATCCCAAAACCAGATAAAGACACAACAAAGAAAGAAAGGCCGATATTGATGGTGACATAGACGCTAAAATCCTCAACAAAATATTGGCAAACTGCATCCAGCAATACATTAAAAAGATCATGTACCACGATCAAGTGGGATTCATCCCAGAGATGCAAGGATGGTGCAATATTCACAAATCAATAAACATATTATATCACATAAACAAAAGGAAAGACAAAAATCACATGATCCTATCAACAGATTCGGAAAAAGCATTTGATAAGGTACAGCACCCTTTTATGATAAAAACACTCAGCAAAGTGGGAATAGAGAGAGCATTCCTCAACATAATAAAGGCCATACATGAGAGACCTACAGCCAAAATCATACTCAATGGGCAAAAACTAAAAGCTTTCTCACTAAGATCAGGAACAAGACAGGGATATCAGCTTTTACCACTTTTATTCAACATAGTATTGGAAGTCCTAGCTACAGCAATCAGACAAGAAAAATAAAAGGCATCTAAATTGGAAAGGAGGAAGCAAAACTGTCATTGTTTGGAGATGACATGATAGTATACATAGAAAATCCTATAGGCTCCACCAAAGCAATACTCGACCTAATAAATGAATTTGGCTCAATAGTGGGGCACAATATCAATATTCAGAAACTGAAGGCATTTTTGTATACCAACAATGAAATATGAGAAACAGAAATCAGGGAAAAAAATCCCATTTGATAGAGCAACAAGAAAAATAAAATACCTAGGAATAAATCTAACCAACGAAGTAAAAGAGCTATACTCAGAAAACTACACAACACTGAAGAAAGAAATTAAGGAAGATACGAAGAGCCCTGGCTGGTGTAGCACTGTGGATTGAGCACGGGCCTGTGAAGCAAAGGGTCACCGGTTCAATTCCCAGTCAGGGCACATGCCTGGATTGCAGCCTAGGTCCCCAGTAGGGGACACAAGAGAGGCAACCACACACTGATGTTTCTCTCCCACTCTTTCTCCTTCCCTTCCCCTATGTCTAAAAATAAATAAATAAAATATATATTTTAAAAAAAGGAAGATACGAAGAAATGGCAGCCTATACTATGTTCATGGATTGGAAGAATTAACACTTCAAAATGTCCATACTACCCAGAGCAATTTATAGATTCAGTGCAATCCCTATTAAAGTACCAATGACAAATTTCACAGATATAGAACAAACACTTCAAAAATTTATATGGAACCATAAATGTCCCCACATAGCTGCAGCAATTTTGAGAAAGAAGAACAAAGTAGGAGGAACCATAATACTTGATATCAAATTGTATTACAAGGCCACTATACTCAAAACAGCCTGGTAAGCCTGGTACTGGCGTAAGAACAAACACATAGACCAATGGAACAGAATAGAGAACCCAGAAATAAGCCCAAGTCTCTATGGCCAATTAATATTCAACAAAGGGGGAAGAAGCATAAAATGGAATAAAAATAACCTCTTCAACAAATGGTGTTGGGAGAGCTGGATAGCTAATCCAAAAAAATGAAAGTTGATCACCAACTTACACCATACACAAAAATGAATTCAAGGTGGATAAAAGACTTAATATAAGTTGTGACACTATAAAGGTCCTACAAGAGAACATAGGCAGGAAAATCTCAGATATTCCACACAGCAATATTTTCACCGATATGTCCTCTAGAGCAAGGGACATAAAGGAAAGAATAAACAAATGTGATCTCATAAAAATAAAAAGCTTCTGCACAGCTAAAGAAAACAGTATTAAAATGAGAAAAGAGAACCAACCATATGGGAAAACATATTTGCCAATGATACCACAGACAAGGGTGCTATCTCCAAAATATAGAAAGAACTCACACTACTCTACTCAAGGAATACAAAAAAGAAAAACAATTAAAAAATGGGCAAAGGACTTGAACAGACACTTCTCTAAGAAGGACATTTAAAGGGTCCAGAGACATATTAAAAGATGCTCAGCATCACTAGCCATCAGAGAGATGCAAATTAAAACCACAATGACATACTACTTCACACTGGTCACAATGACCATGATAAACAAATCAACAAACAAGTGTTGGAGAGGATGTGAAGAAAAGGGAACCCTAGTGCACTGTTGACTGTTGGTGGGAATTAAGACTGGTGCAGTCACTATGGAAAACAGTATGGAATTTCCTCAGAAAACTAAAAATATAATTGCCTTTTGACCTGGCAATTCCACTGTTGGGATTATACCCTAAGAACCCTGAAACTCCAGTTCAAAAGGTCCTATGCACCCCAATGTTCATAGCAGCACAATTTACAATAGCCAAGTGCTGGAAGCAACCTAAGTGACCATCAGTAAATGAGCGGATCAAACAACTATAGTGCATTTACACATGGAATTCTATGCAGCAGAAAGAAAGAGCTCCTACCCTTTGCAACAGCATGGATGGAACTGGAAAGCATTATGCTAAGTGAAAGAAGCCAGGAGGTTGAAAGACAAATACCATATGATCTCACCTATAAGTGGAACCTAATCAACAAAACAAACAAGCAAGCAAAATGTGACCAGAGACGTTGAAATTAAGAACAAACTGACAGTAACCAGAGGGGAGGTGGGAGAGGACAATGGGGAGAAGGGGGAAGGGTTTTCAGGAACATCTATAAAGGACACATGGACAAAACCAAAGGCGGGTAGGATCAAAGGTAGGAAGCAGGGATGGCTGGGGTGGGGGTAAAATGGAGACAACTGTACTTGAACAACAATTAAAAAAACACATAAAGAAAGTTAAAGAAATACAAAAAATAAAGTCACTTTTTCACTTATTAAAAAAAAGAATTGATATAGTAAAGGACAGGAGCATTAATACTGAAAGCAATGACTCAGAGAGGTGAATTTGCAGAGGTTTGTAGAACATATATTTCCAGGGGAAGATATGAGAGTGCCGGAGCTACCATTCTCTATGTTTCATTCATATTTCCAAGAATTACTATGTAAACTTTGTGTGTATGTAAAGAAAGTCTGTCACCAGAGCCACTTGGCAGTAAGGGCAAGGCGATGTCCACTCTAGCACTGTATGGGTATCCGTGGTGTTGCTGGGGCAGGGGCAGAGAGAGACGGTGCACCCACATAGCTATGGCTGGGTTACCTTGGAGTCCCAACATTCATATCCATCTCTGATCTCTTCATTATCACTTACTGCTCAGGCATGGAGGTTGATATCAAAATGTGCTGTTCCCTAGTTGTTCTTTATTATACATTTAAAAAATTGAGATATAATTTGCATCCCATAAAAATTTAAAGCAAATAATTTAGTGGGTTTTAGTATATTTACAAAGTTGTACAACCATCGCCACTGATTTCAGAACATTTTCATCACCCCAGAAAGAAATCCCATACTTGTTATACGTCACCCCCTATTTCCCTCTCTCCATAGGTCCTGACAACATTTACCTACTTTGTTTCCATAGAGCTGGCTCTTCTTTACATTTCATATGAATGGAATTACACCACATAAGGCCTTTTCTGTCTGGCTTCTTTCACTTAGCATTACATTTTCAAGATTCACCCCTGTTATAGCATGTATCAGTACTTCATTACTTTATTTTCTGTTTAATAAATTTTAATGTTTAGTGCAGTTTTAGGTCTACATTGAAATTGAGTGAAAAAAAAATAGAGTTCCCATAAACTCATGTCTGCACAGGTACTTCATTACTTTTTATAGCTGAATAAATATTCCATTAGACCTCAAATACATTGGGATCCTTTCCCATTCTATCCACAGTCTGGCTGAATGGAACCGATGAGGACATATGTTCTTGTTAAGCAGCATTCCAAAGTAGTTGAGACTACAGGCTGTCGGCTCTGTCATTTAATAGCTATCCTGTGACACAGTTCCTTCATCTGTGAAATGGGGCTACTAACGGTACCTTCCTCACAAGGTTGTAAGGACTCAACGAGTTAATACAAATGAGAAAAGTACAGACACATAGTAGGTGTTCAATAAATGTTAGCTATGAAGAGACCAAAGTGCACTTAAGGACTTTTTTTTGAGTTATCAAAATTGAAATATAATATGTTGTACTTTTCAAAAAACAATTCTGTCCCTATGAACTGTTCTTACATTTATAAAAAATATTTGTGCAAAACATTTTCTTTAGGTTAGGTTGCTAACATCTTTATTATTTTATTACCAATCATACAAAATAGATATTTTTTAAGAGTCTAATTTCTACTTACAGATTTGGAAGGCAGAGGATTTGGGCAATTATTCTTGGCTTTTAGATAAGGCCTATAGAAGACAAAATAAGATTAATTCTTAGTATAGAAGGATCACCAAGACCTGGGGTGTATAGTGGTTAAAAATGAAATTGAAATCATTAAAATTTCTGTATATGGTAAAATAATTCAAAATGATATTCAATGAAGTCTCCTTATTCTCCCTTCCTTAGTCTCATTATTCTTCTCCTTAGAGATTGTCACTGCTCTTACCCACTTATCTGTGATCCCTTCAGAGATGTCCTACGCAGACACAGTATTCTAACAATATGTCTTTTCTTTATATTTGCACAGTCTTACTAATTGCAACATCATTCCTGGAACACTGCAATGTGCTAGGCACTGAAGATACAATGCCAAACAAATTAAAAAAAACTTGTCTTAAGTATCTTCAAATAGTGAATTCTCAGGGGAAAAAAGTGATATAATTAAAAAAAAAACAACAACCCAGGCATATATATCTAGCTAGTGAGACAGAAAAAATTTGGAAGGATTTAACGTCCATGGATCAAAACCAATTGCCAGGCTAACAGGCACTCTGACCATGACTTGATGTGTGTTTCTCCCAGCTTGAATGTAAACCCTGGGAGGGCTGGACCACTTTGTCTTTTTTCTTCCATCCTCACCTAAGGACATACTTATTGATTTTAGAGAGAGGGGACAAGAGAGAAAGAAACATCCATGTGAAAGAGAAACGTTGATTGGTTGCCTTCTCACATGCTCTCTGACGGGATGAACCCACAACCTAGGCTTGTACCCTGGACTGGGAATTGAACCCTTGACCTTTCGGTTTACTTGACAGTGCTCTGACCAACCGAGCCACACCAGCCAAGGCAGGACTGCTCTGTCTTGTTAAGCATCATGTCTTCAGAACTAACAGTGATATATTACTGTTAATAAATAAACAGTAATAAATCTGTTGAATAAATTCACTAAGTTTATTTAATCAAGGAAACGGAGTTGAATGAAAACCCAAAGTAAAAAGAAACTAAAATAAAGGATAAAAACTAACTGTGTAAAAATTCATTTCATAAAAAATGTTTAGCAACCCAGGTGGGCAGAAAATTTATCAATGCTCAGAAGAGAGATAAGTAACATCACTAAGATGGCAAAATGTTGACAGAAGATAAAAGTGAATCGATCATATCATGTCTACCTTAAGAGTAGGTGCTGAGACAGTGATTTTCAACCGGTATGCCACAGAAGTTTTAAAACATGCAGTACCTGACCATTTAGTCAGGAGCACTGACCTCTTTCCCCTTAGATTGTCAAATACAAAGACGACAACAGCCAACACAACAATAGCTGTCTGGTGTGAATGAATGAATAAAAATTATGCCTATTTTTCTGTTAGACTGGCAAAAAACATACTTTTTGGTGTGCTGCAGAATCTTAGTAATTAGTATATATGTGCCATGAGAGGAAAAAGGCTGAAAATCACTGTGCTCTGAGAATGACCAAAGAACTCCATCAGACAGGGGGATGTTCACGTGCAGCTATGGCGGACTGAACATTGCCTTCACAAGAATTACTTTCCCAGGAAAAAAAGCAGGGACAGGCAAAGCTTCCAGCATGGTAGGTAACATTGTAGATAGATTTCTCCCTCCTTCCTTTGGAGACTGTCATAATAACAATGCTTAAATCTTTGCCAGTGTACTAGCTACTGCCCAGAGGTTTTTGTCAAGCTTGAACTGAAATGCCCCCTTCACAGGACTTTACATAGCTATTAGCAACCAGGGCAACAAGAATCACGTAACTGTGGGAGACAAACTCACTTGCTGTTTTGGCACTTCAGTTTTCCCTTGGCTGCTAGATACTCCTGGAGCTTTCTCTGCCGCTCTTCTGAAACACAGGCAGGCAAACAACAGAACTTCAGCTTGGGATTTTAACCAGTTCATTTATGTTTTAAAGGATGACACTTTTCACTACGGATTTTGGCTTTGGACCATGCCTCCAAATTAATATGAACATTAACCATATCATTTATATGCCAGGTCCCAAATTAAGCTCTTCGCATTTACATTATTTACTCTAATCTGCACACCAATCCTGTGAGGCATTTTACTGTCTGACACGTGAAGACGGTACATGACGAGCCCAAAGTTACCCAGCTAATCAGTGGCGAAGCCAGGTTTGTTCAACCCTAGGGCCCTTGCTCACAGGCACTGTTCGTGGCTGCAACATTTGCTTGAATGAATCAGTTCTGTCACCGGTTCACCTGAACTGGTGAGCCAGGTCTGGTTGTACTATATTTTTTCCAACAGGGATGATGTTTTTTGCCCACAAACCCTTACTTGGTTACTTTTGGGACAAGGAACAAAATAAGCCAGGTTAGGGAGTTCATGGTAAACATCTATATGGTAATTTTCTAAGCAAGGCATCTGTGAGAGGATGGAAGTCAGCAGTTTTGTTTTCAAGTTTCAGTGTAGTAGTGGAGATAAATACCACAATAATTACAATACAAGGCAAAACCTAGGTGCCATAAGAGAGGGTTAAAGAAAGAATTATGGGAATTCATAGGCAGGAACTGAGGGGAGTAGGTGGTTGGAATAGGCTACAATTCAATAGCTAAAAAAAAAAAGAAAGAAAGAAAATAAAAAACTACAGGGTGCAAATCTGTTTTCCGCCTCACCCAACCAGAGCTGCTCCGTGTCCCCATCTGGCTCTGATGCACACGGGTGCTAAATAATAAATCTGGTGAATAAATGCACTACGTTTATTTAACCAAGGAAATAGAGTTGAATAAAAACCCAAAGTAAAAAGAAACTAAAATAAAGGATGAAAGCTAACTTTGTAAAAATTCATCTTGTAAAAAAAGTTTAGCAACCCAGGTGGGCAAAAAATTTATCAGTGCTCAGAAGTGGGAATTTATCAATGCTCATGGGAGCCAGACCGCGCCAGGCAGTGGAGAGCAGGGGCTGTGGGGTCTGACAGGCCGGGTAAGACCCCAGTTCTGGGAAGTCTGGCACATTAATAAAGCGTTGCTGAGCCATAACATGGGGACAGAAGTGCCCAACTTCACGGGTGGGGTCTTTAAGTGAAGCGCCCAGGCCGCTGTCAGGTAAACAGATGTCATCACCTACACAGTCCAAACATCGCAGCACCTGGGAGGTGGGTTTCCGGGTCCCACGCCCTCGAAGGGGAGGCCGGATCCACCTCAGCCGCTGTGCAGGCTCAGGCTGGCGGGGGCCACTCAGGACCGGGGGTGGTTGGGGGGCGCCTGGCTCCACCTGGATGCGCAACCTGGGGCAACCAAGGAGGGGACCATGACGCCTGCAGAGCTGCTTCGGGACCTGCTGGGAAAGTGCCAGCGGGAACCTGGGATTCCCCGCACTCAGACATCTCCTTTGGGCCTCAAACACCCCAATGGGGACCCCGAGACAGGTGAGGCAGCCGGTAGCCTCTGCAGAGACCACTCACTGCGCCCCGCTGTCCCAAAACACTCACCCGCAGCGGCAGCCAGCGTAGACCTCGCCATACTAGCTCTTCCAAGACAGTTGATCTTCAAAGGCCGCGCCGGAGTTAGGGATGCATTCGTCACTGGCGTCTGCTTGCATTGGCTGCCAAAGGTTTGAAACCACCAATAGGAAGCAGGGGAGGGTGGGACAAGAGAAAATATTAGCTTTGTGGTTGGCTCTGCTCAGGGCGTGGTGAGGCTAGAGCTTCCGGTAACAGCAGCGCTGTGTAACCACTCTCCTGTCAGACTCCCAAAAGAATAGAATAAACCCTAAACAGATGCAGAAAAGCATTTGACAAAATTCAGTACGTATTCCTGATTAAAACTCCAAACAAAATGAGTATAAAAGGAATGTTCCCCAACATAATAAAGGCCATAAATGACAAGCCCACAGCTAACATCTACTCAAAAGCTTTCCCCCTAAGATCAGAAATAAGACAAGAATGTCCTCTCTCATCGTTTTTATTCAACATAGTACTGCAAGTCCTATCTAGAGCAACTAGGCATAAGTAAAAGGCAACCAAATAATAAAGGGAAAAGTAAAACGGTCACTATTTGCAGATTACATGATATTATATATAGATAACTCTGAAGACTCCATCAAAACAAACAAACAAACAAATAAATAAAAAGCCTATTAGTTTCCGTGAATTTACAGGATAGAAAACCAATACATGAAAAACCAGTTTCATTTCTATATACTAACAGCAAACTATCAGAAAGAGAAATTAAGAGAACAAAGGCATTTACAATTGTATCAAAAAAATAAAATACTTATGAATGAATTTAACCAAGGAAGTGGAAGATCTGTACAATGAAACCTATAGGCAAATGGAAAGATAATCAGTGCTCATAGATTGGAAGAATTAATATTGTTAAAATGTCTATACTACCCTAAGCAATTGACAGATTCAATGCAACCCCTATCAAAATTTTAATGGCATTTTTCACAGAAATAGAACAAACAGTCTTGAAATTTATATGCAATCACAAAAGACTCCAAATAGCCAAACAACTCTTGAGACAGAAGAACAAAGCTGGAGTCATTGCACTTCCTGTTTCAGACTATATTACAAAACTAGAATACCCAAAACTCTATGGTATTGGCACAAAGACATATAAATCAATGCAACAGGATAGAAAACACAGCAATAAACCCATGCATGTATGGTCAGTTAAATTTTGATGCAAGAGTCAAGAATATACATTGTAGAGAGAATAATCTTTTCAATCAATGATGTTGAGAATACTGAACAGCCACACTCAAAAGAATGAAACTGTACCCCTACCTTATACAATACACAAAAATTAACTCAAATGGATTAAAGATTTAAATTTGCGAGCCAAAGCTATAAAACTCCTTAAAGAAAACAGGGGGTAACTCCTTCACATTAACCTTGGCAATTATTATTATTTTTTTATTTGACACTAAGACAGAGGCAACAAGCAAAAATAAACAAGTGAGACCACATCAAATTAAAAAGTTTTCTTACAGCTAAAGAAATCATTAACAAAATGAAAAAGCAACAAATGGAATGGGAGAAAATCTTTTCAAACCATCTCTCTGATAAAGAGTTGATATACAAAATATATGAGAACTCACACATCTCAAAAGTAAAAAATCCAAATAGCTCAATTAAAAAAAGGGCCGAGAAACTGAATAGACTTTTTTTTAAGGCCATACATATGGCCAACTGATACATGAAAAGATGCTCAACATTACTAATCATCAGAAAAATGCAAATCAAAACCACAATGAGATATCACCTCACACATCTTAGAATGGCTGTCATAAAAAAGACAAGAGGAAACAAGTGTTGGTGAGGATGTGGAGAAAAGGAAACCCTTGTGCACTGTTGGTGGAAATGTAAATTGGTATAGCCACTATGAAAAACAGTATGGAGATTCCTAAAAAAATTAATAATAGAACTACTGTATAATCCAGGATTTACATTTCTAGGTATATATCAAAAAGGAAATGAAAACAGGATATTGAATAGATACCTACATGCTCATGTTTATTGCAGCATTACTTACAATAGTCAGGCTATGGAAACAACCTGTGTTCATCAGTGGATAATGGATAAATAAAAAATTTATTATAAAATATGTATATACAATGGAATATTATTCAGCTATGGAAAAGAAAGATATCCTGATATTTGTGAAAACATGGATGGACCTTGAAGACATTATGCTAAGTGAAATAAGTCAGACAGAGAAAGATAAATGCTGCGTGGTATCCTTATATGTGGAATCTAAATAAAAGTTAACTCATAAACACTTCTACTGTAAATTGTTATTCTGTTCTGCAAGTGTACACTCATTCAAAAATTCAGAAAAAATATAACATAACAAAAATGCTTATAAATTATTCAATCTCACAGAGGTAAGGATTTTTAACATTTTGGTGTATACCTTTCTATAACCATGTAAATGTAAATTGTAGGTATTCTATTAGTTTTTAAAGATTTTAGTTAGTTATTTTTAGAGAGAGGGGAAGGGAGAGGAAAAGAGAGGGAGAGAAATATTGACATCAGAGAGGGACATCAATTGGTTGCCTCTTGTAGGCCCCCTAATCTGGGACCCAAACCAAAACCCAGGCATGTACCTGGACTGGGAATCGAACCAGTGACCTTTTGCCTTGCAGGATGATACTTAATCAACTGAGCCACACTGGTCAGGGTGATTGTAGGTACTTTAAATAAAAACAATGTCATGCTGTAAAATGTTTGTAACCTATCCTTTATACCCAACAATATATGGTGAAGAAAATTAAAAATATGCCCACCAAAGTACAGATACCACAAAGCTCAGAGGAAAAGTCAATGTATAAAAAATCAGAATCTCAAACAATCCAGATCTGAGACCAAATTAAGGTTAAATTTAATACGGATAAATTTAAAGCTTGAACATAGCTTGAGAATTAGCTTAGGTTTTAATTGCCTACAAACACTATATGAATCAATAATGTCACTTGCTTTCAAAAAGCTAATGTCATTTTCTAACAAAAGCATGGTGTCTAATATAGAAAGAACAAGATTCCACTTTGGGTTCTGATGGTCTGACCATATTTTGAGTACTATATATAATTCTGGCCAATACATTTTATGAAAGATATTGGCAATATTGGTCACAACTCAAGAGGACAATTTTGACAAAAGTATGTGGTTATAATACCACCATATACATTTGGACTTGCCTCCTTGCACAAACAAAAGAAGAACAACAATGAATTTAAAAACAAAAAATAACCAGAACTGCTAGAAAATTGAACTCTATGGAAGTCTGACAACCACGGAGTTAAAGAAGAAACATTAATCCAGACTGGTAGGAGGGGTAGAGACATGCAGCCAGGGTGGAGAGGACTGGGGGAAGATGATGCCTGGAGGATGGGGTGGGTGAGGTGGTGGCTGGCAGACCTGGTGGTCCCACATTTGCATGCATATAAACTGGAAGGAACAACTGGGGAGCGAGATAGACCATGCAACGAAGGGTTCCAGTGTGGGGAAATAAAGCCTCAAAATCTCTGACTGGAAAAACCTGTGAGGGTTGAGGTAGTGGAAGAAACTCCCAGCCTCACAGGAAAGTTTGTTGGAGAGACCCACAGGGTCCTAGAATGTACACAAACCCCCACCCCTGGGGAATCAGCACCAGAATGGCCCAATTTGCTTTTGGGTAGCAGCAGAAGTGACTGAAAAACAACAGAGAGCTGAACAAGCAGAATTGTTCCCTCTTGGACTTCCCCACATACAGCACCACAACACAGCCACGTGGGTTCTCCTGCCCTGGCAAATACCTAAGGCTCCACCCCTGACTAGTAACAGGTACACTGAAACAACAACAACAAAAAAGGCCCAAATGAAAGAACAGGTCAAAGCTCCAGAAAAAATACAGCTAAGTGATGAAGAGATAGCCAACCTATGAGATGCACAGTTTAAAACACTGGTAATCAGGATGCCCATAGATATGTTTGAGTATGGTCACAAAATACAGGAAAAAGTCAAGGCTATAAAAAGTGAAATAAAGGAAAATGTACAGGTAACCAACAGTGGAGGGAAGGAAACCAGGACTCAAAACAACAGTTTGGATCAAAAGGAAGAAATGAACATTCGACCAGAACAGAATGAAGAAATAAGAATTCAAAAAATTGAGGAGAGGCTTAGGAACCTCTAGGACAACTTTAAAAGATCCAGCATCCAAATCATAGGGTCCCAGAAGGAGAAGAGGAAGAGCAAGAAATCGAAAACTTATTTGAAAACATAATGGAGAACTTGTGCAATCTGGCAAATGAAATAGACTTCCAGATAGTCCAGGAAGCCCAGAGAGTCCCAAAGAAGTTGAACCCAAGGAGGAATACACGAAGGCATATCATAATTACTTTACCCAAGATTAAAGATAGGGAGAAAATCTTAAAAGCAGCAAGAGAAAGGGAGACAGTTACCTATAAAGGAGTTCCCATATAACTATCAGCTGATTTCTCAACAGGAACCTTACAGGCAAGAAGGGGCTGGGAAGAAGTATTTGAAGTCATGTAAGGCAAGGACCTCCATCCAAGATTACTCTCTCCAGCAAAGCTATCATTTAGAATGGAAGGGGAGATAAAGTGCTTCCCAGATAAGGTCAAGTTAAAGGAGTTCATCATCACTAAGCCCTTATTATATGAAGTGTTAAAGGGACTTATCTAAGAAATAGAAGAAGAATAAAAAATAAGAACAGTAAAATGACAACAAACTCATAACTATCAACAACTGAATCTAAAAAAAAAACAAAAACAAACTAAGCCAACAACTAGAACAGGAACAGCCTCACAGAAATGGAGATTATCACATTGGGAGTTATCAAATGGGAAGGGGCAGGGGAGGTGGAGAATGGGGGAAAAGGTACAGGGAATAAGAAGCATAATTGGTAGGTACAAAATAGACAGCAGTATGTTAAGGGTAGTATAGGAAATGTAGAAGATAAAGAACTTATGTGTGTGAGCCATGGATGTGAACTAAATGGGGAAGGGGTAAGGCAGGTGGGAGGGGTGTGCAGGGCAAAGGGGCATAAAAGGGGAAAAATGGGACAACTGTAATAGCATAACCAATAAAATATATTTTAAAAAGTGGAGATTTGGCTTTCCTCTCATCATTTTGCCAAGTGATGTATAAAGATCATCATAAAAGAAATAGACTCCAGAAAGTTCAGTGCCTACACGGTTCAACCCCATCATGGTGAGCTTCTTACCAGTTAGGCAGGGGAGGTGACAACTGCATGGAGAAACACAGTGTTCACTGTATGCTTCTCTTCTTCTCTTTCTCTGATGTCACTTTTAGGATTTTTACCTACGATACACCTGCTGTCTCCCAAATCTGTATCAGCTTTTAACTTTTCTTGAGTTGGGCAGATACATTATCATCTGCTCATTCCATATGTGTACTTGGGCATCCTGCCAGTAGCTCAAAATACGTGTCTAAAGTGGTACTCCTCATGCAGCATCCTGGTAGTGAGAAGAACTTCCTATTTCTGCCAAAAGTACTGATTGAGAGAATCACTCACCCATTCTCCAGTTCCAGGAAACTGAGTGTCATCTAAGACTACTCCTTTTCCATTATCTTCCACATCTAATTCCAAGTTACCTTGATTTTAACTTTTTCCAACTCAACGTGTCTTATATCCATGCCTTCTAAATGCATTGATTACTTACTAATGTGGCTGTGCATGTGTGAATTTTGGTGGATATTACATATTTATGCACGTGTTGTGGGAGCATAATATGAGCTACTGAGGATATTATCATTCTTATTGCCATTTATGACACTGGCTAGGTAATAAAAGGGAGAGAAAATCCATAAAATCTTGGTTTGGTTCTGTAAAGTAATACTATAGCTATTTTTTATGTGAACTTTTATCATTGCTCCTAGTTGCCATGCAGTGAAATAATGATTAAGACAATAAGTAATTATGTGTCAGATTTACTTTTCTGTGATTTTTATTCAATTGTGATCGATAATGTATCAGTTTTCATTGTTGACAGTGATGTAACACTATGGTTCCATCTCAACTTTTAGAACCCAGAAGAAACATTGCTTATGTTCCAGGAAAGAAAGTTTAGATAACATTTGTTCCACAGTTGCCAAAATTAAGTTCATTCCATTTTAGCTAGCAGGATTTGATAAGGTGGAATCGAATAGCACATGAGTGACAAAGCAAGTTTAAAGACAGAGGAGGGGAAGATTTGGGCCAATTATCAGCTCAAACAAACAAAGTAAACAATATAAATTTATTATTATAATTACAGGGATCCCAGACATTGGAACACAGAGCCTCATGGTAATGGAAAAAAGCACAGCTTGGACCAAAGTGCCTTAATGTAACTACATCAAATTCACTCAGCCTGGAAAACGCTGTGTGTTGTTGAGGATGCCCGGTCACATGCAAAGATTGCAAAGGATTGCCATAAATATACTAATATGTTATAATTATCTTAAATTATATTTATAAATAAATATAAACAATAACTTAAAATAGCATTCCATGCTTTGCCTTATTCTTGAGGCTCAGCTTCAAAAAGTGTTTTACTGAAATGATTGTCATAAAATACTGCTGAGGCAGAAGGTACTTAAGTGTCATTCCCTCCATTCTGAAGATGACCAAACTGAAGTCCCAGAAACTTACAGTATTTGATTAAGGGTTAATCAGCAACTTGAAGGCAGAAGGCAAAAACAGTTGGAATGAAATCCTGGGTCTATCACTTCTTGTTCCAACTGCCATTGTGAGACTGTCTTAGTTTTCTTATGCCTTAGTTAACCCACATGTAATACGGGTAGAGTTTTTTTAATAGTCAGGAGCCCTGGTGCTCCCAAGATTGTTATGAAGAGTAATTAAAATGATTGGTAGTTTGCATAGTATAGGGTGTTCCTTAAATAACAAGCGGCATTATATTTAGTGTTGGTTCACTAGACCTTACTCCCTCTCTTACAAAGAGAGCAAACATTCATTTAGAATTACGAAGGCTCAGCACATGCTCAATGAGTGACTAAGAGTAAAGGATTTGACTTCTTCATGTACATGGTACATACGGACTGTCAACATTTCACAAGTAAGCAGACTCCAGAGTCAAGGCTGGTCTTCGAGTATCTGAAAGTCAGTGATAGAGGGTTGCCCACTCGCCATGTGTACCAGGCCATCTTGCTTTGTGGCAATAAACAACTTTGGATAGGCAACTGACTCAAAGTAGCTCTTAGTGCCATGATGTTCCCAGAAGAAGAGGAGGTTGGTCTCATCTCTGATGGTTTTGGGTGTCTCAGGCATCTCCTAGGATATGGAGAACAGAGGTGTTAGAGAATAAGATGCTAGAACAAGAACTGAGGTTCAATCCCTTGGCATGCAGCCTTTGTGAGAAACATAGCACTTCAGGATTATGACTCTGGTGTGATGTAGGTTCTTCACTCATTTGTTCATTCAGCAAGCATTTGTTACATGCCTATTAGATGCATGGCCTCATTTTTTAATAGTTGATTTCCTTGGTTAACTGGAGAGAAATCCAAATTAGTTATGAAGACTGCCAATGACTCCAGTTTCTCCCTATATCCTGGTTGGCGGGGTCAAACTTCATTCTTGTCCTGCCTCCAACACAGGCATAGGGTATTTTGCATCAAATCCAAGTATTAGTTATTCTAAGATCTCTAAAGATTTTGACCTGTAAGTGTGCAATCATACCTTTGGGAAAGTAATGTATAATTTAGAGATGTTTATGTCTATATTAAGTCAATGACTGAAAGTTAAAAAAAACCAACACACACACACACACACATACACACACACATTCATCACTTCCCAGGTATATTAGCAGCTTAATCCTTTCAATACAATTATTGACAATCATGATCTCTCTCTCTCTTTTTTTAAACCAAATTTTATTTACTTTTAGAGAGAGGAGAAGGGAGGGAGAAAGAGAAGGAGAGAAACTTCAATGTGTGGTTGCCTCTTCTGTTTCCTCAGCTGGGTACCTGACTTGCAACCCAGGCATGTGACCTGACTGGAAATTGAACAGGGGACCCTTTGGTTCACAGGCTGACACTCAATCCACTGAGCCATACCAGCCAGGGTGACAGTTGTGACCTCTTTAGACTCTACTCTTCCTGTGGTTGTATATAGTCTCTAACAATACTTCCATGGAAAAGTAAAATTCAAATTCCAACTCAAGAGGCTTCTTCTTTACTCTTTTTAGTCTAAAGCAACTAAATATCCTTTTGAGATTTCTTTGGGATTTTTAATGTCAATTAGGATTTTATTTCCTAAATCTATTCCTCTCCTAATTTTTCTCGTCTCAGTAAATGGAGTTTTTCCTCATGCTCTTTTTGGTTCAATCTTCAAAATGTAATGAGATTCTGCCATGGTTGGTGTGGCTCAGTGGATTGAGCATGGGCCTGTGAACCTAAGGGTTGCTGGTTCAATTCCTGGTCAGGGCACATGCCTGGGTTGCGGGCCGGGTCCCCGGTTGGGGGCACTTGAGAAGCAGCTGCACTTTGATGTTTCTTTCCCTCTATTTCTCCTTCCCTTCCCCTCTCTAGAAATAAATAAATAAAATCTAAAAAAAAGTGTACTGAGATTCTGTCTACTGCATTCTACCTGTCTCAGTACTTTCCGCACTGTGACTGTGTCATCCCCTCCCACCTGGGCCTTTGCTTCCTCTACTGCCTTCCTCCTGATTCACTCTCCATTTTAGAAAATATAAGTGAACCAGCTTTAATGGTTTTTTAAAAAATTGTACCTCAGCTGAAATTGGATTTCAGCTCCAACGCAGGGCTCCACCAACACTAGCCTCAGCATATCCCCCCTTCTCCCCACAGTACCCAGCTTCTAGAGTGTCCCGATCTTCGAAACTGACTTTTAAGCTCTTAAAGATCTACAGCCTGGGAGCAGTCAAACCCCTCTGTTTAGAATACCCTATTCCCAACCAACCCTTCGTGTGATGACAGGCTCCCTCCCTCCCATCAGCAGCTCTCATCTCCTCTATCTAAACAACACTTCCCAATGTTTCTCTCTCTCAGCATCCTAGTCACTTGCTCTGCAGCATCTTGCACACTGGGCTGGCTGTTTGGCTTGTCTATTGTCTGTGTCTCCCAGAAGACTAAATTCTATAAGGCCAGGG
>PVKM010007561.1:0-41165 GCA_004027735.1 Carollia perspicillata | reverse complement strand
TATTTTTTTACAAGTGGAACTCATGGAAAATTCATAATTTGGGGCTCAAAAAATATGACCAACCTACATGTAGCATATAATCTCTAGGTTATAATCTTAAAATCAATAGGAAACTTTGATTGCAGCCTCCCTCTGTAGCCGGTGCTATGCTAGCCATTCATAGATATTTTTTCTTCTAATCATTAAAACATCTTTATCAAATAGATGCTACTTTCATGGCCCTTTTACAGATGAGAAAACTGAGGCCCAGAAAAACTGAAATAGAATCACCAGCCTGTAGGTGGCAGAAAAGGGAATCCAACAGGCCTGTCGGATTCATATTTTAAGCTCCAGTCACAGTGCTTAAAGCTCCAGAAGTATTGACATTTGGCTTTTGTTTGTCTATTTATTTTTCTGTAAATGACTTGATCCAGCATTGTGTATACAGTAGCTTCACAATAATTCTTTGATTTTTGACATGGAGAAGCAGGACCTTTCATATTTTTTTGGCAAGACTATAAATTGGTTCAACTACTTTGAAAATCACTTTGGCAACATCTAGGAGTATTGAAGATGTGCATATCATAGGGCCCAGCCATGATTCCCTGATCAGGATGGTAGATACAACTTACCAGCTGACCTAATCCCCTTTCACAGCCCATGCCATCCAGAAATTTTCTTCTAATTGGCTGAGGGGTGAATGACATGATCCTATTTTGGCCAATGGGGTACAAGTGAAAATCACTAAGTGGGGCTCCTAGGAAACTTATTTACAGTGACAATACGACTAAACTGTTCTATTAGACTTTTGTTCCTTTCCCTTATTTCTGGTTGTAACATGATACAATTCCTAGAACTGCTCTAACTATTCCGTAACCATGAAACAACAAACTTGAGGATAAAAGTACATCCTCTAAGGATGGTAGAACAGAGATTGAACAAGCCCAGATCCCCTTGGCATCACTTACCCCCCATGGTCGTCCTGGAATGCCTGCCTCCAGGCTCTTGTTACATTAGGAAAAATAACCTCCCATGCCACTGTCTCACAGTTAATTGGATTTCTTTTCAGAGATCTCTAGAGAAACTCTCACATATGTGCACAGGATGACATAAACAAAAAGTGTGTAATGTGAAAAATTACAAAAATCTTGGTGTCCATCAAAAGAGAAATGAGTAACTTGTAGCATATTCACACAATGAAATACCACATAGCTATGAAAAAGTAATGAACTATATGTACCCATATCAACACCGATAAGTCTTAAAACCAAAGTGAAAAATGAAAAAGAAATATTGCTGAATGGCATGGGTTCAGTACAATATTGCTAAATATGTTTTTAAAACACATACAACAATTCTATATATGTTATGAATATGTACTTATATACTGAAAGTATAACAACATAAATATGAAGGAAACACACGAACTTCAAGGAGGGAGAAAAGAGGTGGAATTGGGAAGTAATAGAAGGCACTTAAACCAAACCTGTAATGTTTAGGTCACAAAATTAATCTGATTCAAATACAGCAAAAAATCTTAACATTTGTTAAACTAAAGTGGTGAATCCATGGGTATTTGCTAAATAACTATATTTTTCTATACATTTAAAATGCTCTATACTTTTTTAAATGGATGAAAAAGGCAAAGAGACTGTTTCAAAACATAGCTGAATATTTGCATAAAAGTATTCTGCCAAATGTACGGTGACATGTAAAGCAGTGCATTTTATTATCACCATCACCATTACCCAGGAGTGGCTGTGTTGAGGAGTGAACTTCCCATAAGCCCTGACAAAGAGCAGGATGAAAAGACTGAGCTAGGAAGTGGGAGGGAAGGAGTGCTATAAACTGAATTCGTGCCTCCCCCAAATTCCCACATTAAAACGTAACCACAACTGTGACTATATTTGGAGATAGGTCCTTTAAGGAAATAATTAAAGTTAAATGAGGTCACAAGAGTAGGGCTCCATCCAATAGGTCTGATGTCCTTATAAGAAGAGGAAGAGACACCAAAGCACACCCACACAAAGGAAAAGCCAATGAGACACAGCAAGATGGTGGCTATCTGCAAGCCAAGGAGAGAGGCCTCCAAAGAAATTACACCTGCTGGTATTTGATCTTGGACTTACAGCCTCCAGACCAGAAAGGAAATAAATTTTTTCTGTTTAAGTCATCTAGTCTGCAGTATTCTGTGATAGAAGCCTGAGCACTGCTGGAATTGTGGCTGTCAGTAGTGAATGGAACTGCACAACAGGGCACATTGAAGAAATTGGCGGAGAGAAGATGGAGGTGTGAACTTCTGGTGGTTGCAGAGCCTGAGGACTACAGGAGCCATTAGTGGGCAGTGGCCAGGGAGACCAAACCTTTTTCAGTGCCCCGTTCAGTCCTCACAACAAAATAGAATTCTGTCTTTAAAATATTCCACAGGACATTCATGTAGAGGCAAAACCTGTGTATAATTACCTAAGTTACAAAAAAAAGTAGGGGACCAAGTATTATTATATACCAAGTTTCCTAAGAAAGTAACAGCCATGTCGATTAAGGGAGAATTGTGCTTTGTGTTCTTTAGAATTTTGACAAACAGTATTCACCACCATTTTGAAAAAATCCTGTCAGTGACAGTAATGCTCCTAAAGATGTTGAATTGTCCACACAATGTATCCTTAGTAGTATTCATTCATTGCTGCTGTATATGCTGAGTGAGCACACTATGGTGAGCTGCCCAAGTCCAGCCTGCTGCCTGTTTTTGTAAAGGCAGCAGTTTCGAAAGTTTTAGTGGAATACAGCCATGCTTGTTATTTTTATATTGTTCATGGCTGCTTTTGCAGAACAACAGCAGAGTTGAGAATGACCCACAAAACCTAAAATATTTACTATCTGACCCTTTACAGAAATGTTGGTTTAGCAATCCATGGTATAAACCTAATTCTGTGTCTACTACTAACACTCAGTTACTTGAGTGCTTACTCTAGGTCCATCCTTGAATATCTATTAAAATATGCATGATTTTATTATGTTAATTCCATTTTAAGTTTTATTAATTATAATTAATGTATTATGTTGATTCTTTTGAAACTGTATAGATGTCTATGTATCTGTGAAATTCATTTCAGGAAAGAAATAAAGCTCATTTCAGTAAGAAGGCAAAAGTATTTCTAAAGATTCTCAGAGTTAAGAATAACTATTCTAGACCAAACAGAACAAAGACCATAAAGAACAAAGAAAGAATTGTGTGACCAAGAAGAAAATTGAAGACAGGTGCCATGCTGAAGATGAACTGACCTTAAGCTCCATTAGAGAAGCGACTAGGTTTATTGGTACATCATTGAACTCATGACCTGGTAACACAGGAGGCATTCAGTAAACACTTGGCTGGATGATTTGGTGAATGGAGGAATGGATGAGACATACAAATGGCTGAAAGAAAAGGGCTGGAGTAGTGAGCTTCCTGTCTCAAGGGGTCATCCAAAAGAAATTCAAGGGTCATTTGCTGGGAAGTTTGTAGAAGCAATTCCTTTGTGTTAGGGGTAACTGAGTGGACTAGAAATCCCTCTAGGACTCTAAAACTACATTTCTAAGGTTGAGATCTAGTAAACCAAAGACACAAAGTTCATACTCTGGGGCAGCAAAGACCTTGTTCCACTTTTGGACTGTATATGATACAAAGCTGTCAGGATCTGCCTCGCCTCCTGACCTTCTTCCCCAGCCAGTCACATGAGGCAGGATAGAGAGGAAGGAGAGTGTGATCAAGTATAGAGGACTCTGGAATTGGAGAGTAAACTACTGGCAAAGACGGACACAAAAATTTCTCGCTGCACATCGCTTTGTGATATGATGCTGAAGAACATTCTATCAGAAGGAGAAGTCTATTGCCCTACCTTTGATCTGGGCTGGACTGGTGACTTGCTTTGAGCAACAGAACGCAACAGAAGGGACACTGTGTGACTTTCAGAATTAGATCTCAAGAGGCTTTGTAGCTTCTGCCTTAACTCTCTCAAAACATGCAGCCCCATGTGATGGAGTTTGGTTGAGCTCAGGGACCTGCAGAGTATGCTCATGAGCCAAATCCACCCTACCACCTGCTTTTGTAAATTAAGGTTTATTGGCAAACAGCCATGTCCATTTGTTTATGTATTATCTATACTGCCTTCACATTTTAACAGCAGAATTGAATAGTTGCATAAGGGACTGAATGCCCAACAAAGCCAAAAATACTTACTATCTGTTGCTTTACACAAAAGTTTGCTGAATCCTGGTCTTGCTGCTGGTGAGTAAGTTCTCCCTAAAACAAGCAGCTCCCAGTTAAACTACCAGAACAGTACAACCACGTGAGTGACTGACCCCAGGTGAAATGAGTAGAACTGTCCAGCTAAACTCAGCCCAGATGGCAGAGCCATAGACTGCTAACTTTGGGGGTAGTTTATTCTTCAGCAAGAGATAATTAAAAGTGGCAGTCCTGGCTCTGCCATTTAATGTATGTGGCTGACACTTTATTCCCAGCTCATATTTTTTGGGTCTCAGAACATCAGTGAAGGTTAGCTGGCTTCCAACTACTGGTATCTGGATCTCTCTGCCTGGGGCTTTCTCCAAAGCCTTGGCAAGGGCTCTGCCCAAGCTACGAAATTAACACTCCATCTGCACCCCACCCACCCTTAATCAATGATCAACACAAGTTGGTATAAAATAAAACAGTCCAGTTCTATCAACCTCTGGAAGGGATAACTCGGAGGCATATGTTGTACACTATTTTCAGGGGTTTCCCTACAGGGTAATGCTCTGGTCTTCTGCTGACTTGATATCACACTCTTTACGGGCAGCCATCCCTTCTGTATCTATTTTTCCCATAACTTTACTGGTATTTCCTGAACATTCCAAATAAGCCACTTTCACTCAAATCCTTATCACACATTCTGCTTCAAGTCAGAATACAAACTAAGGAGACATTGAGTAACCTTAGACAAATGTCTTTCTCTCTCTAAACCTTAGTTTCCCTACCTGTAAAATAGGAATAATAGGAGCTTTTATATCCTGGGAGGTGGTTGTGAGAAGTTACTTGAGATTAAAGTCTGGGAAGCACCAGACACTGCTCTCAGTGATGACAACGCACCTTAGCTAACACCACTTCCTCTGTACATGTGCTCTGGTGCTTGGCCAACCCATGCACAGAGCTCCAGTGTTGGCCAAGGAGCTTCCAATGATTCAGACTACTACAGTAGAAGGACTGTCAAGTAACAGTGTAGAGAGGCAGAGAACACTTAAGTTCAGCCACAGTGTGTGGTGGCTTGTTCTGGCTTTCCAGTCATGTCCCAGTTCAGCTGTCTGAGCACCATGCCACATGTCTGGAGGACAAGATGGCTTCTGACTTCTGAGCTGACATACTAGGCTGGAGCCTGCTGCATGCCTGACCCCAAGAACCTGTCCCTGACAGGAAGGAGGATTGTTGTCAAGGAAGTGTGCAGACATGAGTTCAGACAATTAGAAACACATCATTTGGTATTGGAAGCTGAACATAACTTCAACTGTGGCCTTAAAAAGAAATGGGGTTGGGAAGGATGTTTTTCTCTTTTCTTTCAAGAGAGAAACCTGTCTATGTAAAACCCTCCACTTCTAATAGCCTATAAACACACACCCAAACCTGGAGAAAAAATCAAGAGCATAACTTCTGCCTCATGCACTACAAAACACATTCCATTTGCTCTATCTAATACCTTCCGTTCTCTTTTAAAGGTTAACTCCTTAATTCTCCTTCCTCATGGCTTACTCCAGGTCATTCAGGGATATTAAGGGTGCCCAGGACTGAGCATATGCTCAACAAGTCCCCACAATCATACAAAAGGACTCTGTCAGACCCGAGGTGAGGCAGTGTGAAGTCATGAGCACACAGTTGTGGATCCCAGCCAGTCCAGGAATAACAGCAAAGCTACAATTACCCCATAAGTGACTGTTTCAGAACCTGAAATCATCTCAACAGCATCTTGGAATCACTTTTGGGAAAGTCCCTTTTTATCACTGTTGTCTTCTTTCATGCAGTAGGATGTCAACATTGGGGATATTTCCTACCTGAAAACCATCAAGGGAGCCACGTAGACTTTGGAGAAGTTTAAAAGGGTGCCATGATTTACACGCCTGGCCTCTAGCTGAAAATGCTATTTTTCTTTCAGAAGAAAATATTTTCATTCTAGAGTTTGTTTAATCAACACACTGAAAATAGCTTGTGGCTGTATGTTCCCTAGTCAGAGAGCATCAAGTCTCTGCAGTATGTCTTTGCACAGTCCACATATCTTTTCAAGGCCTTGTAATTATTAGACGCCTGAGGATATCTGTGGTTGTAAATAGAATGTGTTTTGGTGTGGAACTAGAGACCTCCTTGTAGCTATCTGACTTTAGGTTGTCCTCAGAGACTCCCAGGGCCTCTGTTTCCTCATCTGTTACTTACAGTGTAAGCTTCCTTCCTCCCATCCCAGCATGTCTAGAAATGTAAATGGAGAAGAAGTACAACAAAAACAGCAACAAAAATCCCAGTACGTAGTACATGCTAAATGAACATGAGGTCCTATCATTAGATTATCTCTTGAGGTTCTCCAACTTGCAAGAAAAAATATGAAAAAAAAGAACGACCCAGACATAGGATATTGGTTGAGCATAGACTCTGGAATTAGACAACGTGGCTTTAAACATGTGCTTTGCTTTATCCTGGGAGTATAAGCATGGGTAATTTCCTTCATCTTTCATTGCCTTGGTTTCCCCAACTATAATACAATATAAGGGCCCATCTCAGTAGCTTCTATACAATTAAATAAGACAATTCATACAAATCAAGCACAAGGTCTGGTATTCAGTAGCCACCAGTAAAGCACAGTTGTATCATAATAATTATTTTTAAACTATCATTATTGGAGAACAGTCTTTTTTCATGACTAGAAATGTAGGCTGTCAGTCATGAAGCAGGTACCTGATGGCCATTCAGAAGCATGCAAGGCACCTGGTAGCAATTAGGGTGACTGCAGGAGGACACAAATGTTCCAGACCAGGACACCTATATGAACTTGGTGTCCTAATATCCTTGATGTGTCCCAATCAGATGGGTGAAGACTGACAAATATTTTACAAATTTTAATTAAGGTATCACTGGATATGAAGGTTTCTATTAAAAATAATAAATTCATTGGGAAACAAAGCTATCTAGACCAACCACACTCTTTTTTCTTATTTGTATCTTAAACCATTTTTTTTAGTACAAGAGAAAGGGTTGATTTGAAGCTCATCACACCTGAAATTGCCCAACACCATGTGCGTTGCATTAAAGTACCTACTTTTTATTTGATAGTCATCATCTTTCCCTTTGTTACCTCATTTGATATGAAGGAGGGTGGGAAGGACACTCTTAATATCGCCACAATATAGATCACCAAAGTGCATGGAGGCTGAGTAACATGCTCATCACCACTCACTGATATGTAGCATCTGGGGATTTGAATCCAACCCTGTAGGAAACAGGAGTCTCGAGTTTTATCTATGCTGATGCCCATTCTTTTGGTCTGCCCTGAACTAGCGGGGCATGCAGTGAGGAGACAGGGTTTTCAGAGAGCAGACTTTATTCGTGGATTCCTTCTTGTCCCAGGAAAATTGGAAAGAAGCTGGGAAGTGCTGAGCAGTGAGCAGACTGATAAGAAGTCAATTCCTTAGTTCTATGGCAACTAGAAGCAGCTCAACAGGCAGAAGAATAAAGTACAGCCAGTGAAAATAGTGGTTAGGAGGCCCCCTAATGTGTACAGGGGTTTTCACTTCCCAAAGGGCTTTCCCCGTGTCTTGTCATCAGTCCCTTTAAACCATCCTGGAAGGGCAGAATGAACATAAACCCTGCTGAAAGCATACGCTATGGAAGCACTGGCTAGAAAGAAAAGAATTTGGAAACCCTAATATACAGAAGTCAAGTAAGAATGAATGTCCAACCCAGGGCTTTACATATGTGATAAATACACATTGGCTCATCGAATAGTACAGTTAAAACATTGCTACAGAAACAGACATTTGTTCAACAGGAATTACTGTTCATTAGCATCAATGGTCTAGAGCTCTCAGCATCAGTAGGAATGAGGTAACCCGGAGGCGGAAACATGGAGTTAGTGAAGCGGTCTTGTGTATTGGTCCAGTACTTTTCAGAGTATTGACTAAGTGGGCAACAGCAGTCTCAGCAAAAGAACTGCGCTATGCAAGGCCTATGTTTGTTCATTAGTCATGGCTGGATTGTGCATGGTAAGGAGAGGCAAGAAACAGCAAAGACAGAAAAGAGGCCTTTCAGCCATGTTAAAGAGAGCTTGGATTTTGTCCTGTGAGCCCTGAAGAGTCAATGAAGAGAACCAGAATAGAAGTTTCAGGATTCAGATCTGGTTTTGAAAGGTTGCTCTGGCAGCGGTGCGGAAGTCAAAGAGAGAGAAGGCGATCTTGCTGCGGTGTTTGAAGACCAGGGTTCCAGTACCTTGGGGAGTTGCAAAGAGATTTTTAGAACTGGGGACTTCTTCCACTGAATGCACATCAGAAATAACTACACCCAGCATTCGTATATGTTCTTTTTACTCATAAAACTCTCTCTTTCTCAGTTCATCAAACAACAATGTGGGGAACTGTACCAAGTAGAAATATCTGCCTTCACAGATAGAGAAGCATCTCTAAATAACTACAGAACTGCAGAACAATTTCCAGTTAGAGTAACTGCATTCTGGCTCTGCCCCTTTTACGATTGAAATTTGAAATTAGTGTGGCTAGAAAATGAAGCATGTTTAAAATTTTCAGAAAAAAGAAACAACTTAATGCCCCTAAGTAGAAATTAATGCTATATTACAATCTAAAGAAATCTTGGTTTCAAAAACAAAACAATTAGTACCTATCAGAAAGATATGTAGAACATACCGGAAAGTCTGAAGGTGACTAGCTAAAAATCTGCTTTGCAAAATTAAAAATCATTTAATGGAAAGTATTATAATTTCATGCACCTAATATGCATAGCACCTAAATATGTGTGGATACAGACTTTGAATTTGCCTAATTGTGCACCTGACAACCCTTATCAAACTGTTCTTGTATTTAACTTAAAAACAATTCCAAAATGACTATTATAATGCCTGTGCTCTGAATTACAGGAGAATGTTCTTCATTCTCAGCCTCCCCCTCTTTTTGTGTTCCCTTGAAAGCATACATGTAGAGTCACAATTTTAGGGAGATGATAAATTGTTGTTAACATACAATATAATTAATATCTTGAACTTCAGTTTTCAGCAGGAAAAGCAAAAAAAAGAAGGAGGGGGAGAAGAAGAGGAGGAGATAGGGTCAGGTTTGTAACATGACTTCACTTACTTATTTTCCTTAAGCCTCAGTCACTTCATTATAAAGTGGCCTGAAAGGCCCTAACTAATTCTGACTCCTGGCTGTACCTCCAGCCCTATCTCTGACTATTTTTTTCCTCACGCATCATCCTCTGCTCTGAGGACTGCCTACAGTCCTTCTGGACAAGCTGAGCACATTGCTGCCTCAGGGCCTTTTGCTCTTGTTATCTTATTTTCCTAGAACCAGCTCTTTATTTCTTTCAAGTCCCTACTCAAATGGCCCTTCTCCAGGAAGACTTCCTTTGGTCCCTAAGCAGTACCCATCCACCCCTGCCCTGTGTAATCATTCCTGACTATTTTTCTTCATAGCATTTACCTCCACCTTTGTTTTCCTGTTTATTGTCCCAACCTCATTAGGATGTAAGATCCATGAGCACTGAAACTTTGTACTCTTCCTATTTTCCAACTTTTTCAAATGAGTGTCAGCAGTAAATGGGTGAATGATAACTATTTGTAGAAGGAAAGGAAATTTTCATCTAAAATTCCAAATTGGCACCACAGATTTTAGTTATTTCATTGACTCATTTACATTGGGCAATTCATTGATTAAAATGAGAAATAATAAGTATCTCCTTTTAAATTTTTAGGTATTTTTAATTACGCTAAAACATAACATAAAATTTATACCATCTTAACCATTTTTAAATGTAGAGTTCAGCAAATTTTTTGGACTGGGGAAGCTACAGAGGAAATGTCTTGGCCAAGTCTTCCTACTGTACTGCTTCTAAATCAGTGAAAGACTGTCAGTCCAATAAGTTATGCTACATTCTTAAATATCTACATTAACCAGATTAATGCCTTTAGAGTAGAAGATACAACACAATATACTTGTGCTAGACCAAGATAATTACAAAATTACAAAAAATATATTAATTTATACCATAAGTAGTATGGTCTAGTATTGGAACATAGGTTTAAAGCAATATAATTAACTTCTTTCCATCTTGTCAGTGTATCTAAGGACCACTGAGTAAAAACTCATTAATAATTATGTCAAACATCTACATTTGAAATTTTTCATGAATTTGAAACTTGGTCCAATAGCCCTCGTGACCCCATTGTGTTAAGCAAAGAAATTAATCCTTAATTTACAGATGGGGAAACTGACCTTCAGAAAAGTTATCATTTGTTCAGGGTCAACACAAGGAATAGTTGAGCTTGTATTCACATCAAGATCTTCCAAGGGACAGTTCTGAGTCATTCATTCATCTGTACCAGGTTGCTAAATGACATTCCTAAATGTAACAGGATCATTTTTTCTATCTTCTCTTATTACTTTGTTATTCAAAATCATTTTATCTTAAATCTTCTTCCTTCTAGGTTTTATAAAAGGATGTGTTTTTGTTGTGTTTTGAGCTCGGCCCATGAATTTTCTAGACTAGCTTTGTAGCAATAAAAACATTTTTCTTCACAAAGTGTTGTTGTGAAGAAAACACTTTGCCACCTGATAGCTCAGACCTCACTTTAGAAAATACAACTTAATTTAATGGGGTGCCAGGAAGCAATCTTTGGATGCATCCAGCATTGTAATACAGAGTTTCTGACCAGATAGTATTCACTTGTTCCTAACTTACCCTTCTGCTTTTATTAGATTGTTTTTTTATTATTATAGCAATAATTAAAGAGGTGAAGGTCATGGTTTTGATCCATGTTGGAGTCAGTTCTCTTTATTCAAGCTCGAAGATGGTATTGCTATTAACAGCCCTATTCCATGGACAGCCCCATTTCAAGTTACAGAGTGGAATGCGTGAATGGGTCAGTGCAAATCCATTATCAGGGAGCTAAGCAGCAGTAGTCAAATCTCCACTCCTTCAGCCAAAAGCCACTGTAAAGCCACTGTCCTCACTATGTAGGACATAGTGAAAAAAGTGAGCCTTAGTTCTAATTCAATGTTGCTCAACTATCATAACCAGTCCCTGTTACATTCTTGGCACTGTGCTGGATGCTCTAAATACAGCAATAATCAAGGCAGACATTGTCTGTGGAGCTCATAAACTAGAAATTACAGTAAGTCTATTCCTCTAGTAATAAATCAGTATCATCTGGTGATCAGTTGTTATATATAAAGAACTGTAGTGGCTACAAGTATAAAATAGCATTATTGTTCTTAGGATCCCACATATAAAATTAAAAAATAATAGGTAAACTCACAAACATTAATATATATACAACTATTTTATATATACACAAATATTTTATGTATAAAGTGCTTAAAATAATTGATTTATGGTATCTGGAGAGAGTGGAGAAATGCTCAATAATGTTAGCTATGGTCATTATTAGGCACATCTCACTGTCGGTGTTCTTTATAAAAAGGCAGGATTTATCTCCACCACATTTCCTGGTGTCAGATGTCTAAGAGGCAGCTTTCATTTGTACATGGGCATATACTGAGCAGGGTGTACTCTTTATAGGAGTTGAACAGAAGTTTGTTTCATCATGTGATTTTTTAAAGGGTATCAGTTGTAAGAGAACAGGGAGATGTTAGGTCACAAGAAAGTGGGTCACTGTGAAGTTTTCCCTCAAAAGAGTTTTAGACTTTTCCATACTAACATTTTTGTTAGAAAAAATAATCCAAATTTTGGACATAAGGTTAGCATAGAACAGAAGCTGGCAGCCACATTGCTCTGAGGTTTGCATGAGCATGCTCTTGGTGAGCTCAGTGATTCTTTCTCTCTCTCCTAATTCCTACCTTCACCCATGATACTACTGTAAGGCCAATTTTATGTATATACCAGCATGAAAAATAACAGAACTCTATCATCACAGGACAAAGCCCTTTGAATTGTGTTCTACTTTTGTAGACAAACTTAGAATTATTCTTCCAGAATCCCTAGACCAAACTATCCTGTGAACAAAATGTGGACCCAACTTGGATATCATGGCCTCACTAGAACTGCACTCATAACCAACTGAGCTAACTAGACTGATATATAGTTAGAATGAAATACCACACTAATCCCTGAGTTATTTTATTTGGCTCTAAAATAAAACTGTCTGCAAGAAATATTTTTGTTATTTGGATTCTCTCTCTCTCTCTCTTTTTTATCCTCGGCGACTTTTCCTTTGGGATATTTAACTCTAATCACAATGGCTCCTTGGGCAACAGGTTGGGAAGGAGGTGACATGCCTTTCTGGGACTTAAGAATAACCAATCCATTTCATTATAATGATATAACAGGCACAAATTTACAAATGGCATAAAAAACACAAAGAAATCAGGGCAATCTGAAAATCTAAAGAGAGAGAACAAAACAGTGAAGTTACAACTCCACTTTGTAACGACATATTCTTTCCAGTGTGAAAAGGACACTACTTTGTAACATACTCTCTCTATCTAAAAGTTTTAATGCCCTTAGATGGTAGAATTTCAGCATGAAATGAACACTGTAACTAGCATGCAACTCAAAATAGGCTGAGAAGAATCAGAGTTAGGATTTCACACTACTCTGTTTTGGCAAAGGAATACATTTAACCTGCAGCTATTCCAATTTAGTGAAATGTGTCATACAATCCTCACTCAGCAATTGTGTTTTCAAAACCCCTAATAAATTTCAAATGAAGTCAAGATTGAATTATCAGAGACATGTATTTCATCATAGGACATTTTTATTTAGAAATTAGAACATCAATGATTGGCTTAAAAGGACATCAATCTTTTTATTTAACACCTCGTTCTTCAAATTTTAGCTATTTTTCATTTTAAATATGATCACATTTTGTTAAGGGTTAGAAGTTATATGTGCAATGCAAATCATGAAAACCCTGGACACCTGGAAATGGAGTCATTTAAGGGAAATATAAGTTATTAATTAATGGTTTTCTGCTTTAAACTACTTCTCCTAATCATTTTGGGGGGAAGGCTGATAAAAATTGAATTTTTACATAATAGATTAAAGTAATAATTAGCACTTACTGAGAACACCTGGTGCTAATTGTCTGACGCTGTTGTGCTAGTCATGTTGCAGTCGTATCTCATTTAATTAGCACAAGACTCTGAGACCAGAGACTTCCAGCCAAGATGGAGGCATAGGCAGACACATCGTGCCTCCTCACACAACAAAAAGGACAACAACAAATTTAAATTTAAAAACAAAAAGCAACCAACTGACAGAAAATCAAACTGTATAGAAGTCCGAAAACCAAGGAGTTATCGAAGTACATTCATCCAGACTGGTAGGAGGGGTGGAGATGGGCAGCTGGGTGGAAAGGACTCACAGCAAGGTGGCAGCTGGTAAGCTGGTGGTCCCACATTTGCATGTAAACTGGGAGGAAAAATTAGAGAGTGAGACAGACCATTCAACCCAGGGTTCCAGTGTGGGGAAATAAAGCCTCAAAACCTCTGACTGAAAAAACCTATGGGGGTTGAGGTGGTGAGAGAAACTCCTGGCCTCATAGGAGAGTTTGTTGGAGAGACCCACAGGGTCCTAGAACGTATACAAACCCACCCACCCGGGAATCAGCACCAGAAAGGCCCAATTTGCTTGTGGGTAGCAGTGGAAGTGAGTGAAAGCTGGCAGAGAGCTGAACAAACAGCATTGTTCCCTCTCAGACCCCTCCCCACCACACAGCACTGCAACAGAGTGACCTGAGTTGCCCTGCCCTAAGGCTCCACCTCTCATATTAACAGGTGCACCGAGACCAAAAAAAAGTGGCCCAAATGAAAGAATAGATCAAAGCTCCAAAAAAATTACAACTAATTGATGAAGAGATAGCCAACCTACCAGGTACAGAGTTCAAAACAGTGGTAATCAGGATGCTCACAGAAATGGTTGAGTATGGTCTCAAAATGGAGGAAAAAGTGAAGGCTATGAAAAGTGAAATAAAAGAAAATGTACAGGAAGCCAACAATGATGGGAAGGAAACCGGGACTGAAATCAATGGTTTGAACCAGAAGGAAGAAATAAACACTCAACAGAATGAACAGAATGAAGAAACAAGAATTCAAAAAAGTGAGGAGAGGCTCAGGAATCTCCGAGACAACCTTAAATGTCCCAACATTCAAATCATAGGGGTGCCAGATGAAGAGGAGAAGCAAGAAATTAAAAACTTATTTGAACAGATAATGAGGAAAACTGCCCCAATCTGGCAAAGGAAATAGACTTCCAGGAAGTCCAGGAAGCTCAAAGACTCCCAAATAAGTTCCACCCAAGGAAGCACACACCAAGGAACATCATAATTACATTACCCAAGATTAAAGACAAGGAAAGAATCTTAAAAGCAGTGAGAGAAAAGGAGAGAGTTACCTACAAAGGAGTTCCCATCAGACTGTCAGCTGATTTCTCAAAGGAGACCTTACAGGAAAGAGGGGGCTGGAAAGAAGTATTCCAAGTCATAAAAGGCAAGAACCTACATCCAAGGTTGCTCTATCCAGCAAAGCTATCATTTAGAATGGAAGGGCAGATAAAGTGCTTCCCAGATAAGGTCAAGTTAAAGGAGTTCATCATCACCAAGCCCTTATTATATGAAATGTTTGAAGGGACTTATCTAAGAAAAAGATAAAAAACGTGTACAGTAAAATGACAGTAAATTCACAATTATTAATGACCACACCTCAAACAAAAACAAAAATAAACTAAGCAAACAACTAGAATGGGAACAGAACCGCAGAAATGGAGATCAAATGGAGGGTTATCAGCAGGGGAGTGGGAAGGGGAGAGAGGGGGAAAAGTACAGGGAATAAGAAGCTTAATTGGTAGGTAGAAAATAGGCAAGGGGAGGGTAAGAATGGTATAGGAAATGTAGAAACCAAAGAACTTATATGCCTGACCCATGAACATGAACTAAGGGGGAGGTGAAATGTGGGTGGGAGGGGGTGTGCAGGGTGGAGGAGACTAAAGGGGGGAAAATAGGACAACTGTGATAGCATAATCAATAAAGTATATTTTTAAAAATACAGGAAAAAAGAGTTCATCACCAGCAAACCAATATTATATGAAATGTTAAAGGGTCTTCTTTAAGAAGAAGAAAATAAAAAATATGAAAAATGAAATGACAATACATATCTATAATAATTGAATCTAAAAAACAAAATCAATGAACAAGCAGAACAGAAACAGAATCATAGATACAGAGAATGTTTTGATGGTTTCCAAATGGGAGGTGGGGTCAGGGGGCTGGGTGAAAAGGTGAAGGGATTAAGAAATAGAAATGGTTGTTACAGAATAGTCATGGAGATATAAAGTACAGCATAGGGAATTCAGTAGCCAAAGAATATATATGTATGACTCATGAACATAGATAATGGTGTGAGGACTCCCTGAGGGTGTGGGGGGCCTGGTGCAAGGGTGCAAAAGGGGAAATATTGGGACAACTATAATAGCACAAATAATAAAACATAATTTAAATTATTAAAACAATAATTAGCATAAGATTTTGAACTTAAAAACTACTCTGAACTGAGAAAAACAATTTGTTGAGCAACCAAATTTCAATGGCATCATGGGAAAGGCACATCCAAACTTCTGAATACTTTGAAAATTGTATTTATTTTATTTGGCACCCCCTAGTGTGAAGAATGGGAAAAGCAACTTCCAACCTATTATGTGCAGGACACTGTGATGGCTGCTAGTATTGCTATGGAATAAAACAGAACTTCTCCTGCCTTGAAGAAAATTGTAGTCTAGTATGACGCAAAAATAAGATACAAAGTGTGCAATTACAAATTGAGATGAAGGCACTGAAGGAGAAAACCTGTGATGGGGGCCACTAGGTGGATGAGTATTAAGTCAGCTGCAGGGCTCTCCAAGGAGGGAACGGCTCATGTGAAGGTGTGAGGTGCCCAGATGCATGGTATGTTGAGGAAGAATCCACTGAGGCTGGAGCATAGAGAGATGCTCAAGATTAGGTTGGAGAGAAGACCAGGACATGTTTAGAGTACTGTGTAAGAGGAATGAAAGTGGGTAGAGGGTTTAGGCTGGGATGTGAACTGATGAGGTTCATGGGTTGCAAAGACCTCTCTGAATGCTCTGTGGAGAAAGGCTTTAATGGCACTGAGGAAGGGTCTTATTCTTATGTGGAGAGACCACTAAAGAGGCTTTGTAGGAATTAAAGTAGGAGTTGACAGTCATTTGGTCTCAATCAGTGGTTCTCAACTGGGGGAGATCCCTGGCCAGGGAGCATTTGACAATTTCTAGAGATATTTTTGATTGTCACAAATGAGGGGTCCTGTCCTGCTGGTATCCACTGGGTAGAAAATTGGGGTACTGCTAATAATCCTACAGTGCACAGGACAGCTCCCCACATCAAAGAATTATCTGGCCCAAAGTGTCAACAGTACAGGGGTTGAAAACCCTAGGATAGAAGTTTGGCAATAGTGCAGAATGAATGGGACTTAGTGATAGATGAATATAAAGTGTTGGGAGAAAGAGAGGTATCAGGTGTCAAGTCCCAGATTTCTGGCTTAAAAATTTGGAGTGACATTATTAAGATGAGGGAAACTGTGGGAGGAGCCAGACTCAACAAGGAAGAAATAAATAACTCATCTTTGAATTTGTCAAATTTGAGGTACCTGGCAGATAGCCAAGAGATGTCAAATAAGAAGGTGACTTCCTGAGTCTACAACTCAATCATCATCAAAATAACAATTAAATTTATTCAGCAGTTATAGTGTTATAGGCAGCATCCTAAGATTTTTTTGTACATATTTTATTATCTTACTGACAGTAAAGATCAATATTCGTTCTTCAGATTTTCCTGATGTATACTTAAGTTTCCACATTCTGAGCAAAGGATATCATTCCAGTCTTCAAATTTTTTCCTTTACCATAGGAAACACATTACTGAATGCTAACAGTAAATATTATGCCTTCCCCAATAAAACAGAATGTGTCAGCAAAATAAACTACCACGCCATCAAAGAAATTCAAAATTATATTTATCATTTTTGAAAAAGTTTCTATTTTTGTTTCAGAAAATATCCTGCAAGTATTCGTCTTCTTTATTTTCTCTGGTTTGAATAAAATAACAAAATTTTACCCAAAAGAGGATTCTATCAAGAAAATAGAAGCATGACGCCTAGAAACAATGAAGAATTCTAAGAGAGCCTTCTGCTACTTAATATTCTTTCAGAGCCCCCTGGCCCTCCATATTCCTGGGCAAATGATACAATGTCTTCACAACATACTTCCCACATTAGCAGATGCAGCTAACTAAAGTCAGGAAGCCTGAAGGGATTCAACCACCCTATTCTAAGTTACATGATACGTAAGTCATTCTGTGATACTCATGATGGATGTCTGGGAGCAGTTTTGCTTATTTAGTCTGAGAGAAAGAATCTTAAATAGCAAAGCTATGAAAGCTCACATTGTTCCAATGTGCCCTACTGCAGTTGTAACTTTCAGCTAGACCCCTGTAAAAATGGGACTACCGGTAGGAATTTGTTAACAAGGCCAATTCCTGGTGGGGTATATTT
Organism: Carollia perspicillata; assembly: GCA_004027735.1. Lineage (NCBI taxonomy): Eukaryota > Metazoa > Chordata > Mammalia > Chiroptera > Phyllostomidae > Carollia > Carollia perspicillata. The sequence continues at coordinate 23,390 of PVKM010007561.1, read as the reverse complement.
GTAACTGGGCCCAGGCCTAAAGTTTCAGGTCGATACACACTAAACTAGAAAATAAAATACTTTATTCAGTTGCAAAGGAACTACTCAGCTCAGAACCTATGGATACAAGTGATTCATGATCCCCTCGCATCTCCAACAGTCTTTCAGAGGTTTCTCTCCAGTTTCTTATATCTCTACTCTGCTGAGAACCCGATAGAATTGTATCAGGTGAGGAACAGTGCTAAGCCTGAATGTTCCCCGTCATTATTGAAGGTCCTCACCCACCTGCAGAGACAATTAAAATTTCAAATTGCACAGTCATCTATTTTCAGTGTTGTTGGGTTCTAGGTTTCCAGAAAAATCTAGAATTTCTAAATTTGTACTTGGCTAGACCATACTGACAATCCCTTTCTTTGAGTCAACAGTGTTTCCTGTGCCTCACTGCGTAAGTTCCTTAGCTGTTCTAAAAGTGGCTTAAGGACTTCTTCCCTAGGGAAGGAGGAGGGCCAGGAAGCTGAGTGGCTAGATTACGAACAGTTCTGGGACTTCCAGCCCCAGTTTCAGTCCCTCTGCTGAAATTAGCAACATGTGCTGAACAATTAATTCATGGCACCTCTATATGCTCACCCGATGTGTTCCTGTGTCAGCACGCAAAGGCGACCTGACCATAGAAACTTCACTTATTTCAAAATTTCTAAAACAGTATTTTACATGAAGACTGTATGGTGCCTTCAGAATGTTTTTTAAATTGAAAGGCAGTGTACTTTTCTAACTTGCGACATGCTCTTTATCTTCCCACCCATCTTTCTGGAAGACAGTGCCCTTTTGTGGGAATGGGGGCACCGTGGTATTTGCAATTCCTCAAAAATATATAACTAATAAATTCTTAATAAACAATATGTAATTCTACCAAGGGACAGTGTACACTACTGATTCACTAAGATTAAATTCTACTAATTCTGAGACCTATGTTCCCTCTCCCTCACCTCCTACCCACATTTTTAAATTGTGTGGACTCTTGATTTCGTGTCTCCGGGAGTCTCAGGAATATCATCAGCTATCCTTGGGACACCTGTACCCTGTTGTGTGGTTGGACACTAGTTTGACACGTGTAGAGAAAGAGGACTGTCTTGACTGAGCTCACAGTCTGGACCAGGCACTGTGCCAGCTGTTTACACCTGGCAGTTAGCTCATTTAATTACTAATATATAATGAACTCATAAACATTTTCACACTGGTGGCAGATAATCTTTTAATCATAAGAGCAATAGTGCTTATTAAAGAAATGCAGGCAAAAACAAAAATAAGCAGGGGCTGTGGGAGAAGTGCAATCATAACCCCATTCCCCAAAAGTAATCGCTCTTCAGTGCAGTTCCTCACAGTAAATTTTCTATGGTTAGGCTTTTTAAAAAAACTAACTGCAATGACTGTATGTATAATTATAATATATATACTCTACACATAATTATGCATAATTGCAGTAATAAGATACATACAATGACTTAAAATTATTTTTTCAGTTAACACTAAAAATGCTTTGTGATATGGTGTGGTTACATTCTCATTAAATAGCTGCATTTTATTCTCTCTACGGCTGTACCATATTTATCTTAATTACTCTGAGGTTGAACACTGACATTTTAAGCAACTTACAAAGGCCAAGAAAAAAAAACTTGCCATGTCATTTTAAGTTAAAAACAAGAAATCCAAGTTAGGCCATGTAAAGAAATAAACCCTTTAAAATATATTAATATTCATTTAAAATTATCTTACAGGCCATGCCTGATTGAGAATTTTATTAAGCATATTAAAATGCACTCAAATGAACAAATGTGACTGAAATACTTCTCACATCCCTTCCTTTACCCTCCAGTAACTACTACATTCACTGAGTACTGTATGCAGTTTTAAAAGATAACTAAAAACCTCAAGCAAGCCACTGCTTCTCTCCTCAGACAGGAGTTACCATGCCCCACTGACAACATCCTTTGGCAGAAATACTCATTTGACTTAGTGTATTGGATTCCTCTGGCTGCCAGAACAAAATATCACAGACTGGGTGGCTTAAACAATAGCAATTTATTATCGCACAGTTCTGGAGGCTTGAAGTCCAAGATCAAGGTGTTTTCAGGGTTGATTTCTTCTGAGGCCTCTTTCCTCAGCGTGCTGGTTGTTGCCTCCTTGCTGTGTCCTCATGTGGCCTTCCCTCCACGTACACATGCCCTGAGTCCAAATTTCCCCTCTTCTAAGGACATCAGCCACATAGGACCTCACTTGGCCTTAATTACCCCTTTAAAGGCCAGATCTCAAAATACAGCCACATTCTAAGGTGATGGGGGTTAGGACTTCAACATGGGAATTTGGGGAGAGATACAATTCAATCCATACCACTTAGCAAGATTAGCAATGACAGAATGTCTCTGTTTTTTTCTTTCTTGCTACAATGTCTGATTAACAAAGAACCTTCCTTTTAAAAAATAAAAGAAAAAGGAAAGTAAGGAAAACAGATGTGGCTCCTCTTTAACACTCCCCGACCCTATACCTCCACCAAGGAAAAAAATTTTTTTAACTTATTTTTTTCACTTGAAGTCTCTGAACACATATCTGCATTAGGCATGTTTTCAATTCTTGGGCAAGATCTCAGAATAGCAAGGGGCACAACTTTTGCACTAAACTTCTTTAAGAAACACCCACAGACTTGCTGCAATTTCAAAAGAAAAAGAAAAAATTGCTAATAAAAATACTGCTGCCATATACATTTTTTTTTTTTTGCTTTAAACAACAGAAATTTATTCTCTTCAAGTTCTGGAGGCCAGAAATCTGAAATCAAGGTGTTGGAAGGACTGAGCTCCCGTTATAGGTGCTAGGGAAGAATCCTGGCCTCTTCCAGCTGTTCTTGGCTTGTGGCTGCATCACTCCAGTCTCTGCCTTCATCTTCATATAGCCATCTCCATCTCCTTTGTATATGTGGGTGTTTTCTCCTTATCTGTCTTTTATAAGGACACTTGTTAGATTTAGGGCCAACCCACTTGCAAAGACCTCTTTTCCAAATAAGATCAAATTCACAGGTTCCAGAGGACACAGATCTATCTTTTCAGTGGCAACAATTCAACCCACTCCACCCTCCAAGAACCCTTTCTTCAGCTGATCTGGCCTACTTACCATCTCTTGGTTGTCCATTGTTTTTTTTCCCATTCTCTGTGCATATGGTTGTCACACCTCTCTTCCTCCTTTTTTCATGAACATTGAAATTCCTGCATTCTCTCCTGCCTTCTCTGTGGGTTCCTGACCACTCCAAGTGAAAGGAACTTCCTTCCCCTTGGAAACCCACTTGCTGCTCATGATGTGCTTCATTTGCCTCCTGAGGGAGTTCCTTTCCTCTGTCTATTGTGGGATTATCTCTTCCCTGATACCATGTGGGACTGGAGGCTGGAGCTAGTATTCTTGCTTCCTCGTATTCCCTATAGTGCCAAAAATGCTAGTAGAGACTCAGGAAATATTTGTGAATGATAATAATTATCTGAGAAATGAGGTCAGATTTAGTCTGGTCAAAATAAAGGCTAATAATGACCAGGTAGCAATAGGCATTCAGTTGTAAGAATACATATTATGCATATAGTCAGAGGGGTTGTTTGTCTGTCTGTTTCTAGCAGGGAGCAGATGTTAACTCCAATGACCTTTTGTAATATATGGAGGTTTAAAGAACAAAAGACAGCCCCAGGACACACAGGGCCCAGAAGTGACTCACCCACTGGAAGGTCAGAATCAAGGTACTGACCTTCATTCCTCCTGGGGCCACACCATCTGTTATTTGAACACTGGAGTAGTTTAAATGTCATGGGAATGGACTATTCCTTGAAAGGTTGAGTTTCTAGTAATAGCTTTAGGGCTTTTCTCAGTGGTGGATCTCTCTGGACATCTATCTTCTCCATTCTCTCCATCTCACTGCAAGCCAGCATCCCCGCTGCCCCTCAGGGCCCCTCTGCTCCTGCACATCTCCGGTCTAGTCTCCGCTGAGTCACCGAGGCCACAACTGCAGCCTGACTCTCCCAGGCCTTCCAGTTTGAGGGCCTGTCTTCATCCAGCTGCCTTGGATTTGCCAAGTCCCAAACTCCTCACCCCCCATGTGCACCGATGTCCACCTTGTTCCGTCAGTAGTGGGCATGTGGGTGAGCAGGCTCTCTCGGGAGGATTTGGGTGCAAAGCCATGAGAGGTTTATCTGTTCCAGCTTCCATGTCACTGAGTGCTGATACCTTATTTTTCAGATTGATCATGTCTTGTGCTGAAGATGTTTCCAAAACAACAGAAAGAGATAAGCCATCACAAATCCAAAAGTAAATAATCCATGCATTTAGACTCACTTCAGGTTAGTTCTTTATTCACTAACCATAAATCCAAGGTGGAAAGTAAAGATACTCTGGGGCATCCTAGAGGAGGGCTAATGAATGAACAAAACACCCAACACCTTATTGCCCAGCACTGGTACATTTTTGGCCCTCATTCTTTGGTTCCAATGACTGAGCAGTTTCTCAGCTCACTTCTTCTCCCAACCCCCCACTTATAAAATCTATCTTTTTCCATGACTTAGAATTCTCCAAGACTCTGCCTCTCACTCTTTGCTTGAAACAATCCCTTCTGCCTGCTTTCTTGGTTTTCCACTCTGTGGCCTCATCCCCAACTCCCCACACCTCTGGTAACAACCAAAGGTAACTGTCTGCCACTATTTTCAGTTCTGCCCTGCTTGTCGGCTCTTGGGATCTCTTGGCACATAAGCAAGGGAGGCTGTCCCTTCCCAAACTTGCCTGACCTCTCAGGCCTCCAACTGCAGCCTTCTGAGCTTCCATCTGACTGAGAGAAGGGTAGGACCACTGCCACACCAACCCTTTGCTCAATGGTGAGCTCACACTTGTAAAGCAGCTTCCTGGTACTTGATGCCATGGAACCACTGTTCTTTGACAACATCCTAACTGCCTGTCCCAGTGGTTCCCAGACCAAGAATAAACACTATTTTCTTCTCAGGACCTAATTATAGAACTTCCTACCAAATGAAAACACCTAAAAGTACTTACCGAAAGGTATCCAAAATAAAAAAATAAAATAAACACTTAACTTTGTAAAGATTTTGTTAAATACCATCCACCCAAACGTAAATGTAAGAGAGAAGTAGATGTGTTTAGTCCTTACCCAAAGACATGCTTATAGAGGGGACATAAGGGAGAGAGAGAGGGAGAAAAATGTTGATGCAAGAGAGAAACATGGATTGGCTGGGGACAAAACCGACGACCCAGGCACGTGCTGTGACCAGGGATCAAACCTGCAACCTTTCGGTTTGTGCCACGATGCTCCAACCAAGTGAGTTATACAGGCAGGGCAAGAAGTGGATTTTAAGTGGATACAGTCTGGGTAAGGTTTTTCTTTGAATAAATGAGCACTGGCTCTTTTGCTCTTTTAATTTTGCAGGAGACACAGTGAAGGATTTTGTATCCTTTTCCATATCTTTTCATGAAATCTAATCCTATTTTGCTACAGGCTGCCTTCCTGGTTCAGTTTGCCATGTGGTGGTGGTGGGGCGGGGGTGCAAATAGTTGCATTTTAAGCCAGCATAGGGCTTTCTCAAGTTTATTAACACAGTACTGCTGTGGAAAGTCAAGTCCCTCAGTGACTGCCCCGGCTCCCAGATGAAATATCCTTTTTCTCTGTGAGACATTATCATAAATGTAATACCAAAAGATTATTACATTTTGGACTTAGTGACTGGTTCTGTATTTCCTGGTTCTACCAAAATGAAAGTAAAAGACCACACAATACTGTAATGGAAACACATTTGGAAAGCCTACTTTTCCCTTCTTGTGGATGGTGAGAACATGGGTTGAAATGTAAGGCTCTCAGGTCTTTTTGCATTTTGTGACCTTGGGCTAGCAAAACCAGCCCTGGTTCATCCACAAGGATCAGGGAGGCCTCCCCTTTAATTAGGAGCCTGCCGACTATGGGTTAATCCATGTGACTGAGATGAGGACACTGTACCCCTAGTCTGCGAATCTACAAAACTATAAAAAGAGGAACCCCAAAGCCAAACTGATTATCATTGACTGTGGTCATTCCAGGCTGATTATCTTCCTTCTCCTCCATGACCAAAGGCTGTACTGAAACCCTAGGGAGTCCACATTATGAGAAAATACAAGTGGAAACACTTGAGAGTGGGTGAATTCTGGAAAATGACTACAAAACCACTCGCAACCAATTGCCAACCAATACACTTAGCCCAGTACTTTAAATCATTAGTAACGTTCTATTAAAGGTCTGTGTCCTCTCCTATTCTGTAAATTCTTTGAGGTCAGGGATTGATTGAATGAACGAAGAATTGAATGAAAGAATTAATAAAAACATCATAGAAAAAGAATAGGATATGGATTGAGAAGACTTACATATGAATCATAAGATGTCTAATTCTATAATCATAATGAATAATTTTTTAACAAAATGTCTGGGTTCCCTATACCATGCTGAATATTTCAATCTTCACTGTTCTCCTCTAAAATAAATAGCCAGTATTTCCTAAGGAAGTTCTCTGAGTTCCTGACTCTTGGCTGACCAACCATCCCAGTTTGCCTGGTACTGACAAAGTTCTTAGGCTATGGGATTTATGGAGCTAAAACAAGGAAAGTTCTGGGAAAAGTGGAATGAGTTGGTCATGTGCACTGAAATCATTTTTTAAAATTCATTTTTATTTCATCTAATTCTCACCAAAGCACTAATATATACAGAAATATTTTTTATCCTGCTTTACAAATAAGGCAATGAAGGCTCTTGTGTGTTAAGGAAGAACAACATAGAACTTATTCAGGAGCCCAAGACCAAGCCATGATGAAGCTACACTGCCTCACAGCAGAAAAATGGTAACCATAGTAACCCCACCTCATAGGTCCTACCTGGTTATTGAGATAATGATAATTAATTCATGTGTAGCATTTCACTGCCTGCACAGCCCTTTCTCATTTAACTTACAGTGAAGTGAGGCCATTAAAACCAAGTTATGGTCAAATCAGGATGACCCTTCACTGGGAACTTCATGGCCCATCACTCTGGGCTCTGATCATTCATTTTCTCACTTTTGTTTTTAGAGAAGACAGAAAATAGGAGAGGATGGAAGAAAGAAATTAATCTTCATCAGCAAGTTATTTTCTCCAAATGTTTTTTAATCATTATTATAACAAAAAACTCTTTTTTTCCAAAGTCTTTGCTAGGGTTCAGAGGACTTTATCTGAAAAATAAGTACATGCCTTCAAGTGGTGGGTTGTAAATCGCCCATCAGGTCTAAGGAATCGTGGTCGGTTGCATTCTTTTTATTTATCTCTGATAGTTCCCTGGTCCTTCACCTGGGATTGACCATACTAATACATATTTTTCATTTTAGCCAAATCCCAAAGTTATAGGCAACAGGAAATTGAATAAGCAGGGGGAGATAGATGCATTCAACAAACATAATGAAACTCTTCCCAATAGTAGGTCAAACAAGCTTATATAATTTAATTGAAAATAAATGCCTTATAAATGAAGCATGCAACTACATACCAGACTCTTGAAGAAAATGCAGGAAACTGATTGTCAATTACAGTTGATGATGTATTATATTTGCAATATGTGATGGTTTTGGTGCTTCTTTGGCTCCCCACTGCCTTTCACACTGGGCATAAACACCTGACCTTGACAATTGGCTTTCTACCACACATTTCCAGCTTAATTTTTCTGTCTTCCTTGTTTTGCTTCTAACTTGTCTTTTCTATACTATCTGGCCTCCATTCCTTATTCAGGCTGTAGCTTCCCCCCAAAACTCCCTCCCCATTCTCATTCCCACCTGTGAAACCTATAATAGACATCTTTTTTTGACTACCCAGGATCCATTTCTCCTCTTTCTTCAGTTTAAAACATCCTTTTTTCCTTTAGGGAACCACTCCTGTCCAAACTCAGTCCACCCACCAAGCTCAGTTTGGTGAGACTGAGCCTATCTTTGAGCCCAAAAGTGGGCTTATGATCCAGGCCTGGCCACACAGAGCCTCATTTGCATATTTTGCTGGATTTATCAGGAGACAGACACTCTCTTTTCATTGTGGCAAGGGAGCTGGTAACAAGGGGAGCCTGGAAAAGCTGGTGTTTATCCTTACCTACAAAAGGAAGAAGCCTATTTGAAAACAAAGCCAGCAAAAGATTAAACAACCAAGATATGGCATGATTTAGATATCCTAGATCTAACTGTACCTGAAGTACATACTCCTGGATTCATTCAATTAGCCAAGCCAATGTATTTTTTTCCATTTTTGCTTAAACTAGTTTGATTTGGGCTTCTATTACCCCCCAAATCCTCTCAATAATAGAAAATCCTACCCATAATTATGGTTCCTTTAGAAGGTCATCACATTCCTAAAGACTTCTTGGTCTCAAAAGATTTAGTAGCACCAAAATAATTTTAAAAACTTACAATCATCTCAAAATAGGTTTTATACCTATTTTGTTTGGAGGTCAGAAAAAGTTGAATCAGCTCAGACCACTATGGTTGAGTAGATTGGGCATTATCCTGCAAACCTAAAGGTTCCCTGGTTTGATATCCAGCCAGGGCACATGGCTGGCTTATGGGCCAGGTCCCCGGCTAGGGGCGTGAGAGAAGGAACCAATCAGTTTCTCTCTCACATTAACATTTCTTTCCTTCTCCTTCTCTCACCCTTCTCCTCCTTCTAAAACTAAAAAAAAATAAAATATTACAAAACAAAAGAAAAAAGTTGAATCAGGAAAGGTAAAAAAGACAAATGTGGAGAAAAAGGCATACCTATGTTTATTTCTACATTGTTAGCAATGTGATTACTGCGGTTTATAATCTGTAATAAAAATCTTATCAAATAGTCAGCAAGATACAGATTTGAAGATTAGGTGCCTATAAAAACTATAAATTCTTCAGGAAAAAAAACAGTGACTGAACATGGGCTTTCCAATCAGATACCTGGATTTGATTTGAACTTCCCTGTTATGTGAGTCTGGGATGAATTCCTTAATGTTTGCAATCCACCATTTCTTAGTATCTAAAACAACACAGATAACTATTGCCAAAGGATTGCTATAAGGCTGAAGTGAGAAGAAAAATGTTGTGTATCAGTTAGCATACATATCCAGATGTTGACACAGAGATCCATGATATCATTGGTTTAAACAAGAAAAAATTTTATATTTTCTCCCATGTAATAAACAATGTATAAGGAGTCTGGGGCTGGTATTGTGGCCCCACAGTACCACGGACCCAAGCTCCTTCTATCTTGTGACTCTTCCATCCCAACTGTGTGGTTTTCGTGTTTAATTGTCCAGTATAGCTAACCACCATCATCTCATTCCAGCCAAAAGAAAAGGGAAAAATAGAAGTGGACAGTATGCCCCTTCTTTAAAGACACAAACATTTTCTACATTTATTACTCACATCCCAGTGGACAGAACCTAGTCACATGTCTAGTACAGGAGAAGTTAGTAAATACACTGTTCATTCTCAGCAGTAATGGCTCAAATAAGTGAAGATTTTTAATACATTATTTCTAATATTAGAGATAAAAGAGAAAACCAGGGGACCTGATAGGATTTACTTAAGCTCCCTGGCATATTTCCCGGCACATCTGATGTTGTCTTTATCCATCTCCTTTCTGGTTACAGGTATATTAAGAATTCAGACTTGCATTCACTCCTTGCTGGTAGCTTTGTTAATTGGCAAAACCCTTCTGGAAATCAGCATAAAAACACATAGGAATAATGATAATCTAACTCTTAGGGACTTATTCAAATGCAATAATAGAAGTAGAAGCTGCTACTCTCATGTTACTGGAAGAGCACAATTGTAAATCATCTAATAGTCCACAGGAGTAGACCATAGCCCTTCTTTCCAGCTTTGAAATCCTCAGGTATTGGTCTTAGATACCCTGATGTTGGCCCAATTCCTGGGCCAGTGGTGACTGCATTACAGATTTTAACTGTCTGGGTTCCTTGAAGGTGGGTCTCAGTCAGATAGTGGTGTGCAGGAGGTACCTGGTGGATCAATACCTGTGGGGAAGTGAGGTAAACAGGTTGGGAAGGAGGGAAAAGTGAACTGCGATGCAGTTAAGGCTTAAGGCCATCCCACAAGGAGTTCTGGAGCTAGAATGACCTTTCAGAGTTCTCCTGTATCAGCCATCATTCCATGTGAGCTGCCCTTGGAAAGGAGACAAGACTTTGGGTGAAAGGTCATCTTCAGGCAAAGACAAGTCCCAGGGAGCTGGCAGCAGCCTACACCACCGACATCCGGAAGGAAGAGTACCACAGCCCTAAAGGGGGATCTGGGCCGTGTAGTTGGGCATCCCCTGCAGGAGTCACCACCCAAGCTGACCCCAGATGACTCAAGCTGAGCCAGCAAGATACAGTTGTATGAGAGTTTGAAATGGGAAACAAAGAAACCAGAAGTGGGGAGGAAATTTTACTGCAGTGTTTGGGGCAAAGTCCACAAACTCATGTGATCCTCAGAGCCACCTGGTTCCTGCCTTTTTCAAAGCCTATTTGTTGAATGGTTCACTGTATTTGATTTGGCTCTGTTACCAAGAGAACCTTAACTATTTGCCAATGATCCCTGAATTATTACCAATATGACAGAATATCATGCAGGCAGCAAAATGATAATGTCATTTTGATGATAATGTTAAACACAAAAAATACACCCAAGATATAATTTTAGGTGAAACTGGCAGAACAGAAAATAATATTTCTCTATGTAAACACCAGCAAGTAAAAGTAACACATGCATCCAAGGACATTATCAAAACAGGTAAAAGACAGCCTACAGAATAGGAGAAAATATTTGTGAGTCAAATACCTGGTAAGAGTCGATAGATATAATTAGTATCTATAATTAGTATCTATAATACGTCAAGAACTTACAACTCAAGGACAATAAAATAAGCTAGTTAAAATTGGAAAATAACCTAAACATGCCCTGGCTGGTATGGCTCAGTGGACTGAGTGATGGCCTGCAAAACAAAGGATCACTGGTTCGATTCCCAGTCAGGGCACAGGCCTGGGTTGTGGGCTGGGTCCTCAGTAGAGGGCACAGAAGAGGCAACCACACACTGATGTTTCTGTCTCTCTCTTCCTCTCTCCCTTCCCCTCTAAAAATAAATAAATAAAATCTTTTTTAAAGAGAGCCTAAACAGATCATTTTCCAAAGAAGATATACGAATGACCATCAAACACAGAGAGAGATGTTCAACATCATTAGTCATGTGGGAAATGCATATTGACACCACAATGGTACCACTTCAATATGTTAGGATTGCTATTATTTTTTAATGAAAATAGTAAGAGTTGTTAAGGTTGTGGAGAAATCAGAACCCCTGGACATTTCTGGTGGGCATTTAAAATGGTTCAGCCACTATGGGAAACAGTTTCATAGTTCCTTAAAATGTTAAACTTAGAATTACAATATAATCCAGAAATTTACCCTTAGGTAAAAGAATTGAAATCAAGGACTCAAACAGATGTCATAGTAGCAGTCTTCACAGTAGCCAAAAAGTAGAAATAGCTCAAATGCCCATTACAGATAAATGAATAAGTAAGTTGTGGTATGTCCTTAAAATAAATATCGTTTTGCCATAAAAAGGAATGAAGTACTAATACATGCTATAACATAGGTGAAAGAAGCCAGACACAAAAGGCCACATATTATGCGATTCCATTTCTATAAAATGCCTGCAATAGGCACATCCATAGAGATGGAACGCAGATTTGTGGTTGTCAGGGGCTAAAGGGAGGGACTGGGGAGCAACCTGCTTAATGTCTATGGGGGTCCCTTTTGGGGTGATGAAAATGTTTTAGAACTAGAAAGACATGGTGGTCGCACAACATTACAAGTGCACTAAATGCTACTGAACTGTTCGCTTTATCATGATTGATATAATGCTGTGTGAATCTCACTTCAACTGAAATAGAGTAATGAAGAATAAAAGATATTCTGGGGGTAGTTTAACCAGAAGCAGTTCTTTAATGACTTGCTCTTGTCCTTACAACAGACTCGGTTCTGTCCTTCACCTGAAGTTCCTGCAGGGCTGTGCTGTGTGCACTTGAGTATTCTGGACAACACCTGTTGATCTGATAGGGTTTATTTGTAGCACCTTTAAAAATTTCTCAGTAGTTTTTAATTGTAAATTTTCTAGTGTAAGACATATGCATAATATAATTCCTTCTGAAATCCACATAAGAATGGAAATAGAAAATAAAAAATACCCATTATTCTATCATCTAGAATAACAGTATTAAATTTTGGTTTCATGTACACGTGTGCACACCCATACATCTATACAGTTGTAATGGTGAATTTTGGGCAAAAAATAATATGCTGCATTTTTTCACTTAGCAATGTTATTCAGAATTTTCCCTGCCTTGTGGAATAGCATTTTTAATGTACAGCTGTACCATAACTTGTGAAACTGATCCTGTTTCACACATCTAGTTTTTCCCAATATTCTGCCATCTGGTCCTTCGCTATGCTCCACTATAGTCATTCCTTCATTCGCAATTATGTTATTTAAGAAAATTCTTAGGACCAGAAATGTATAATCGAAAAGAAAATTTAGAAGTTTCGATACGTTTTGGCAAACTGCATTCTGGTGAGTTTATCTAAGTTTCCCTTCCAACAGCAGTGTGTAAAATTGTGCCACTGTCCCACATCCTTGCAAAAACAGGGGCTTTCTCTAACAACTACTGCCAAATGTTTTATTTAATATGTTTTTACATTTTATCTTTGATTAGATAATACCTAACATGGTTTAAATAACAAAGGAGCCAAAGGGTGTGCCAAGGAAAGTCTCTCTCCTGCCAGGTACACCTTCCCTGCTCTGAGGGCAACCAATATTAGTTTTCTTGTGCATCCTCCAATCCTCCAAAAGCACGTGCATTCAGACACGGCCCCAGTCTAAACGTACTGTCTGTACCTTGCACTTACGTAGGTACCTTGAACACAATTTCTTCAGCCTCTTCATTCTTTTTTAAGGCCACACACTTTTCTATTGTCGAATGTTATATACTTAAGCCCCCTTTTGCTGGACTAGGTTGCCTTTAACCTGTTACAGATGATGGATCTGTGAATTACATTGTAAATCTATTACTTCGTATGTGCACAAGTGTGTGTGTAAGTTAAATTTCTGCATTACTGGGTTCAAGGATTTTTAAATTTTTCTGCTAATATTATTATGAAGAAGGAAAAATATAAAGGAATAAGAAGGAGATAGCAAAGAAAAAATTAGAAAATTTAGTTAATCTGGTGGTTATTACATGGTGGGAAATGTCGCATGTTTTTCCCAGATTGCACATCTCTGAAGTTTCTGGTTTTCTTTCAGTATCTGTCTCATCTGTTTGAGGGGTTAGAAGTTTCAGAAGAGCAGGGGCAGGAAAAAGAATGGGTGCTAAAAATCCACTGGCAGAGCTGCTTCCTATCCTACAACAGCTGCTCTTCCATCAGTTGAATTCCAATAAGGAAGAGCAAATACCTTAGACTAAGGAGCGCTAAGCTTTTAAGCCCTGCAGTTGATGCGATGCATTGTCTCTCCAGAAATAGAAAAGGACAATATGTTAGGGTTGGAAAATAATTTTCCAGACATTTGATCATCCACAACATAAAGGATTAAAACTTCAAAACCTTAGTTGACATGACTTCAATAGTGAATTTTTATGGCAAAGTTTATTTCTTTTAAGTAAACATTAAAAAATAACATGCAGCCATGATTGGTGTGGCTCAGTGGGCTGAGTACCAGTCTGTGAACCAGCGGATCCCTGGTTCGATTCCCGGTCAGGGCACATGCCTGGGTTGCGGGCCGGGTACCCAATGGGGGGCACATGAGGGGCAGCCGCACGTTGATGTTTCTCTCCCTCTCTTTCTCCCTCCCTTCCCCTCTCTCTGAAAATAAAATTTTTAAAAAAACATGCAAAATAGCCAGTGCACAAATCATACTTGTATAGCTTAATACATTTTCACAAAGTGCACCCATCACAGTAACCACTACCAAGATCAAGTGACAGCACATAACCAGTATCCCAGATGCTTTGTGTTCTTTCAAATCACTACCCCCCAAAAGGTAACCATTTTCTACCACCATCAATTAATTTTGTCTATTTTTAACATTATGTAAGTGGAAAAATGTGGGGTGTACTTTTCCAGTTTCTTTCACTCAACATTATATAGAATACATCCATGATTTTACCTTTATCTTAATTTTGTGTGTTTCATTCCACTACGTACTGAGCATGTGGTGTAAGTCAGGTATTTTTCTAGGCACTGAACACACAATGGCAATGAATCAGACAAGGTTCTCACTCTCCTAGAATGTTCGTAGGGAGATTGTCTTCCTACTCTGAAAATAAACATGTGAGGATTTAAAAGCCATTGCTTTCCAGGGAGACAACTGAGGTTTGTGACCACAGGTAGCTCCGAAACTATCCACTAGTCTAGAAAATCACAGGTACGGTCAGGATAAAGAGTGCTTCAGTGGATTCCTACACCTTTGCCTACACAGTCTCCCAGAATCATTTACTTGCTCTGTAAGAGGCAGGGGTCAGCAAATAAATGTCTAAGTTGGCTTTTCAGAGGTGCATTCCAGCCAGGCAAGGCTCTGGGAAAGGAAGTTGTCAGTATCTTTGAAATGCTATTTCAAACATGCTTGTTTTGCAGCATAATTCATAGGAGAGTAATGGCGAAGCAGTGTTTTTTTTCTCTTTGAAGTCATAGTTTCTGCCCGTTTTTCAGTTTAGGAAATGGGTCAGAAATACAATTCATGTGTTCAGTGAAGTTCTGAATTAACCCTGAAGTCAGGAGGGAATGTAGAGAGAATTATTTCAAGCCCCCACACAAAGTCAAAAGTTCTAGTGCCTGCATACATGAACTTCAGATTTGATAGTAATTATTGACATTTGTAAATGACTTTTAAAAATTTAAGTTAGTACAACACTGAGGTAATTAAATATGTGCACTGATCAAAGGCCTTAGAAAATTTAAGAATGTTACAAGTAAATCTAAAGCCCTTCATGCACATCACCCTCAAACTTATCCCCTCCCCTTTTCTCCAGGTATGAATTTGGAGTGCACCCTTCTAGGTGACTTCTTATATCTTTCTGTACAAAAACATGTACGTGTGAGTTGTTTTCAACATAAATGATGCACACATCATACTGCAACTTATTTTTTCCTTCAATAGTAATTTCTGAGGTCCTGCCAATTGATGTCTGCTTAGTTTGCTCCTTTGAACTGCTGTACAGTGTTTCACCATATACGTGTACCATTTTCTAGAAAGCAGACCTTTTTCAGCTGAGGACAGGGAGTCTCTAGCTTTTCACTATTGCAAGCAATGAATCCATGAACATCCTTAATATGGTTTCTTGTTCACATGAGCAAGTATTTCTCTGGGGTACACATCAAAAAGTGGATAAATTATGCCATTGCTTCTTTAAAAGAGCAGCTTGGCCCTTAACAACAAGGAAGCTCTTTGAAGGCTGTGTAGGGCTTATTAGTATCTGTGTCACCAGAAGCCTGCACAGAGCCTGCCAGCTAATAACTGCCTTCCATGACACGAGTGGAGGGCCTGGTTTTCCTTTCATCTTCTCATTTCTCAATCTCTTGGTTGGTTCTTCCTTGCCTACCAGTCGTTTAAAAGGTTGATGTCCTCAGGTCTTTGGTCTTGTCTTTTCTTGTTTCTTCGGAGTCTTTTTACTGTGGTCAGAAGCTCTTGTCCCTAGCTGCGTATTAGAAACAGTTGGGAAGCTTTTAAATTTACCAGTGCCCAGGCCCACTTCCTAGAGGTTCTGACTTCCTCGGTGTGCAATGGGGAGAGTTACAGGTATTTATTCTCATGGCTTTCCATGTGATACTAATGCAAGGCTAGAATGGAGTGGCATTGCCCTAGGCTAACAAGTGAGGTCCCCAACCAGGAGTATCAATATGCCCTGGGAATTCTTAGATGGGCAAATTCTTGGGCCCAACCTTAGGACTGCTTACTGAATCAAACACTGGAAGACAGGGCCCTGTAATACATGTTTTAGTAAGCCCTCCAGATGACTCCGAAGCATGCTAAATGAAGTTTGAAAACCACTGACCTGGGTGACCTCGTTAATCTGCCTGATTGTAAACATGTAGAAGACTTCCTTTTTCTCATCTCCATTCTAGACTCCTCTCCTAGACACCAACTGCCTCACTGATACTCCACTAGGGTGCCTGTCCCGAAACTCCATTGCTCCCCGCCGCACTCCCACCTTACCCAACTATTTTTCTCTCAACCTTTTTCATCCCAGTGAGTGGCACCAAGTCCTCCAAGCTGCTACAGGCAGAAAAGTGGAACTTTAAAAATGTTTTAAAATAGGTATACCTTAAACCCCAGAAGTTGTAAAAAGAAGAAAACAATGAAAGTCTCCCTCCTGCCCTTATCCTGTTATGAAACTCGTGTTTTAACCCAACCCCCCGATGTGACTATATGTGGATATATGGCCTTTACGGTGGTAATTAAGGTTAAATGAGAGAAGTGTGGGGCTCTAATATTATATAATAGGACCGGGATCTTTCTAAGAAGAGGAAGAGACACCAGGAGTGTGGTGTGCAGAGGAAAGGCCACATAAAGACCCAGTAAGAAGGCAGCCATCTGTAAGCCAAGGAAAGAGACCTCCAGAGAAACCAGTCCTGCAGACACCTTGATCTTGGACTTCTAGCCTTCCAGAACTATGACTTCCAGCCACCTAGTTTGTGAGATTTTGTTATAGCAGCCTGTGATGGTTAATTTTATGTGTCAACTTGTCTGGGACACAGGGTGCTCAGATAGTTAGTCAAACATTATTCTGGGTATTTGTTTGAGGGTGTTTTTGCATGTATTAACATTTAAATTGGTAGACTGAGCAAAGTAGATTGCCCTCCATAATGTGGGAAGGCCTCACTCATCCAGTCAGTTCAAGCCCAGAATAGAACAAAACACTGACCCTTTCCTGAGCCAGAGATAATTCTTCCTGCCTGATGGCCTTCAGACTGGGACATTGTCTTCTTCCTGTCTTCAACTTGAACTGAAAGAGCTTTACGGTATTCTGCCAGCCTCTGGACAAAACTCAACCATCATCTCTTCCGGTTCTTAAACTAGAACTAAACCATCAGTTCTCTGGGTCTCCAACTTGTTGACTCACTTGGCAGATTTTAGCAAACAGCAAGTGCTGCTAAGGATGTGGAAAAAAGGGAATGCTTGTTCACTGTTGGTGGGATTGCAAATTGGTGCAGCCACTGTGGAAAACAGTATGGAGGATCCTAAAAAAATTACAAATAGAACTACCACATGACCCAGCGATCCCAATTCTGGGTATCTATATGAACAAATCCAAAACACCAATTTGAAAAAAATATACGTATCTTTAAGTTCATTGCAACATTATACACAATAGCCAACCTAAGTGTCCATCTATAGATGGTTGGATAAAGGAGAGGTGGTACATATATACAATGGAATATTAGTCAGTCATAAATAAGAATGAAATCTTACTATTTGCAAAAACAAGAATGGACCTAGAGAGTATTATGCTTAATGAAATAAATCAGTCAGAGAAAGACATATACCACATGATTTCATTTATATGTGGAATCTAAAGAACAAAATAAGTGAACAAACAAAAGAGAAACAAACTCATAGACAAACTGATAGTTGCCAGGGTGGAGGTTGGGGTTAGGAGGTTGGGTGAAAAGGTAAAGGGATTAAACAGTACAAATTGGCACATACAAAATAGTCATGGGGATGTAAAGTACAGCGCAGGGAATATAGTCAATAACATTGTAATAAATATGTGTGGTGTCAGGGGGGTACTAGACTTATCAGGGGTATCATTTCATAAGTTATAGAATTGTCTAACCACTATGCTGTACACCTGAAAATAATACAATATTGAACGTCCACTGTCATTGAAATAAAAACTTTAAAAATAAATAAATAAATCACACGTGCATACACACATAACCTCTTGGTTCTGTTTCTCTGGAGAACCATGAGTAATTGCAGCCTTCACTGGCTAACCAGTTCCCAATATTCCTTCCCAGATAACCACTGTATTTAGTTTCTTATATACCTGTTCAGAGTTTCTTTAAAATATATAAGCAAATAAAAATACGTAATATTGTCTTCCCGCATTTTTTACACATACATGAACACACACAAAAGCACCATTCCTTTTACAGATGCATTGTTTCATTATATGCATGTATCTTAATTGATTTTATCAAACCTCTGAAGTTTATAACTTCAGTTTGTGATTTTTTTTTGCCATTGTAAATGGTACTGCAATGAATCTTGTGCATTTCATTTTCCACATATGGAAAAAGACCTGATGTATAGAATGCAGGATGCTAGGTCAACTAGTGTATGATTTTGCAGTTTTGACAAATGTGAAATTATCTTCTTAGGGGTTGTTCTAAGGTACACACTCAACAACAGATGTGTGTGTGTGTGTGTGTATTTATATTTATCTATAGATTTATTCATTCATTCCTCAAAGCCTTTGTAATTAACTATATTCATTAGGGTTTTGCCTATCTGATAGCTTAAAACCTAGTAGTGGTATAAATTGGAACTATGTATATTGGAATATATAGTTTTATTTATTCATTCACTTATATTTTTATCCTCATCCAAGGACATTTTTTCATTGCTTTTAGAGAGAGAGAGAGGCATCAATGCAAGAGAGAAAGATTGATTGGTTGCCTTCTTGTACACCCCCTGACCAGGGATCAAACCTGCAACCTGGGTATGTGCTCTGACGGGGACTTGAACCTGCAACCCTTAGGTACACAGGACAATGCTCCAGTCAACTGAGACACATTGGCCAGGGCCTGGTATTTGTATAGTTTCAATTTGTATATTCCTTATTATGAGTAAAACCAAGTATCTTGTCACAAGTTTGCACCATTCCTATTTTCTTTATTGTGAGCTGTCAACTGACACCTTTTGTAGATTTTTCTTTTGGACTTTGTGTTATGAGCTGAAAATATTTTTTCTCAGTTTGTCATTTGACTTTTGATTTTGATTAGGATGTTTCTTGTCTTGCAGAACTCGTTTTTATTTGTTTTTTAATGAAGTTACATATTTCAACATTTTCCCTTGTATGGCTTATGGATTTTGAGTCGTAATTAGTAGACCTTAGTTATGTAACAGATATAATTACTCACCTTTTTTAAAATTGTTGTTCAAGTACAGTTGTCTCCATTCCCCCCTGCACCCCTCTCACCCTCAGTCCTACCCTCCCTTGGCTTTGTTCATGTGCTCACTCTTGTGTCCTTCTAGATCTGTGTTGGTTTATTTTACGTTCAACTCTTGACCCAATTTGTATGGATCGAGTATGTATTTAAAGTAAAGTATGAGTGATAGCTTCAACTTCATTACTATTATGTGATTTTGTTGCTACTGTGCTTAGGGTTTTTATTAATTTTTATTCTCTATCTGGTTATTTGTATATATAAAAAACAGCAATTTCTGCATAATAATTTTGGGACTCATTCTTGATGCCCCCTCCACCCACACACTACAACACTCTTCACCATGTCTGGCTCATTCTGTTGTTAAAATACACTTTGTATGTGTCCAAATCCTGCCACCTCCACTAACACCACCCTACTTCAAGCCACCTTGCCCCTCATTTGAACAACACAATAGCTCTTTGCATCCTGCACAGAGCAGCCAGAGGGACTTTTTCAAAACAAAAAGTGCATCTTGGAATCCCCTTACTCAAAATATTTCTACAGCTTTCTTTGCACTCAGAATAAAATGAAAACTCCTCACCTGAAACACTGTATAACCGCCTGCTCCTGGCTCATTCCCAGCCCCATTCTAAATCATCTCTTTATTCACAGAACACTAACCACAGTGCTTCTCTGGGCTGTGAAATACTACCACTTTCCTATCTCAGACCCTGCCCTGCTGTTCTCTTTGCCAGGAATATTTTTCTTCCCATTCCTTAAGGAGCTGACTCCTTATTCTCTAAGTTTCAGTTTGCCTTTCACTTCTCAAAGAGGGCTTCTCTGTTCACCTAATTTAAACTACTGGGTTGGCCAAAAAGTCTGTTACATTTTTTCCATGTAATGGTTCTAGTAGTGCTTAGTTGTCTTTAACTTCATTCAAAACAATTTTGTTAGATTGCATTGCAACAGCTGTCATATAAGTGTGCATTAAAAAATCAAAATTGTTGAATTCTTGTACAGCCATTTTAATATTGAAGATGGAAGAAAATACGCAATATTTTCAGCGTATTATCCTTTTTATCTCAACAAAAGCAAAAATGCAACTGAAATGTAAAAAAAAATTCTGCAGTATATGGAGAAGGTGCTGTGACTTTTCAAATGTGTCAAAAGTGGTTTGTGAAGTTTCTTGGTACTATTGACATTTTGGCCAAATAATTCTTTGCTGTGGGGCTGTCTTATATATTGGAAGATATTCAGCGGCACCCTATCCACTAAAAGCTGATTGTGGGAGATAGCCAACATATTCAACATATCCAAATCAGCACAGTAATTGGTGAAAATGAAAAATGTATCTTTTATTTTAAGGAAAAAACATAGGGACTTCTTGGTCAACCCAATAATTCCCTTTACTCTACTTTATAAAAATTAGAACAATATTTAATTATATGCTTGTTCAGGGTTTACTTGTGTTTCTGTTCCTCACTAGACTGTGAACTCCTTTGCTATCTGCAAGGTATATGGCACATAGTAGGTGTTCAATAAATATCTATTGAATGAATAAACAAATGTTTTCCCCATTTATATAGTCAAAGGTTGGGCAAACTTACAATTTTTTCTGCTATGCAGCTGTTATTCTCCATTCAGATTTTAAGTCCATAGTTACTATGTAGCAAGTGCTTATATTTCTAACAAAGTCACAAATGTCCCTCAAATCCTCTCAAGAGCCTGACCTATTATAAACCTTTTAGTATTTATTCATATATACACAGTATAAATAAGATTAATTTCAAATCGTAAAACACACATTGAATGCTATAGAAAAAGCTAGAGTTATACATAATTTATGAGAAAAAAATTTCCTACAGGTAGTGTGTGTGTGTGTGTGTGTGTGTATTTTTTCTCTTAAAAACAAATTTTATCATTGGGAAGTTACTTATTCTTGTTGTAAAAAGAATCAAACAATATGAAAATGGGTATCATAGAAAGTATAAAGTATCTCCATAATTCCCAGTTCCAGAGATTATAGTCATCTGATCATAGCTGAATTAATGCCCATCTTTCTAGACTTTTTCTATGCTTAGTTTTTTCTAGCACAGGCTGGGATGCTGTGGCTACTTTTTTTTTTACTACTTCAGGATCCAGTTAGAAAAAATAACACTGCAACTTCCTTGTTAATAATACATCTTGGACATGTTTATGTACTAAAAAAAAGAAGAAGAAGAAAAGAAAAAGAAGACAGCTCTTCCTTACCCTTTAGTAATTGCCTACAACTTCATTGCACTTACTATTTCTGATGGTTTGTTTCCTTTTGTTTTCACCTGATCAGTGAAGTGGGGAGGAGAGAGTCTTGAGTTGTATGTTTTTATTTTTAGGACCTCTGCCATTCCTGGACACAAGGATCAAAGTCACTGCTCAGGAAGTCATTTCTCCACTGAGACCTCTGTTTTGTTGGAAAAGGTATCTTAGAGCACACAGAAATTCTGTGAGGTCAGATTTTGTTAATAACTAATAAAGTGATTAATCAGCTGTCAGAGTTGTTGATTTTTAAAAAAACTGAAATGGATGAAATTGCATTGCCTACTATAACCAGAATTCAGGTGTCACCACCACTATGATAAGAGTGCCTGAAAGAAAGTTGTAACTCCAAACACTTGCTTTTTGTAACTGCACCTCTTACACAGAGCCCAGCAGTAGCTGAAGTTTATTCCAGTAATGCTTGCCATGAATACTACTGATATGTATGGTCAGACCTGTTTGTAAGTGAAAGACAAAATAAAGCAAAACCAATTATTTTATTTCACCGACATCTGATAGGGACTTGGCAAGGCATTAATTAATAGGCTTACATTTCAGGAAGCATCCAATTTTGTGTTATTGGTGCCAATTAATACAAAGGAAGTGCGTGGTAAATAAACCATTTATAACTGGGATTGATTTCATATCACATAATCTCACTTCCACCTCAAGGTGGTACATGTGACACGTTTACATTTTTGCACATTAATTTGGAGAATGAAGGTATTCCCCTCTGCCCCCAGACCCTCTCCATTTTCTTTGGTAGTTACAGTAACTGAGATATTTTGAATAGTTCTTTGAAAAACTTCATTGTAGTTGGCTCCCACATCAACTCATCATGGGGAACTGAAATCCTGCACCCTTTACAAGTCCAAGGCAGGGCTCTCGGCCGTATGCTATTTTTATAGCAAGGACCAGAACACAGACTAAACAACACAAAGACACTGGGCTGACCTAAGGGCCAAGAGAGTTTAAAAGAATGGTTATAGCAATAAGGCCACTGAAGACAAGTGTTCCCAAAGGCCTGTCTTATTCCTTTAATAAGCGAATGAGTGGTTTGGGATCCTGAAAAGACATTGTCTTCAGCCCCACTTGACTTGATGTCCTGAATTCAACCATATGTGACTGACACCCTAAACCAGACCTCTGATTGGCCTCCGCCCTGATTTGATCTGATATCTAAATTTCTACTTATGTTTGAATTTCCACTCTTTATGACTGCATCCCCAAACATCACAATTTATCCTGTATTAAGCTTAATAAAGCATAAATACATATGACAGTCCATATAATGTCATTGTTTAAAGAGTACAGCCCTTGAAATCAGAAAGCCTGTCCTTAAATACCCACTCAGCTATTCACTAGCTGTGCAACCCTGGGCACATAGCTTATCGTTTCTGAGCCTTCATTTCCTTTTCTGAAAACTGGGGATAATGACATTCCTATTTCATTACTGAATACAGTATTATCAGGCTGCAATCACTGAGGTTTGTGATGATTATAACATGTACCATTAGGACAAACTACTGATTAAGTATTACCCGGCAGAGGAAATTACTTTTTTGCACATGTAAAAATTATTTACCATATAAAACAGGGTTTTTTTTAATGGTTTAGCTATGTTTTAAAATTCTTCCAGAAAAAAATTTAATGGTCAAAAAAACTACTAAATTAGACTTATATGAAATGCTAATTTATGTAGAGTGTGAGGTGAGTAAAGCTATTTTAAAAAATGAAAAACATTGTTTAGAAGACAAGGGGCTAACAGCAAAGTTGAGTGTGACAAAATACACAAAGAAACACAAGCCCATACATGGCCTGTTCTCTTTCCCAGTGGGACAGAGGCTCATAGGTGGGTGGTGGAGGTGCAGGGAGGGA
>PVKM010007560.1:0-41191 GCA_004027735.1 Carollia perspicillata | reverse complement strand
CAGTCAGGAAACTTGGACATTTCTGCCTTCTGACTGAGTGCATCAGGCCCTGGTGCTGTGTATGGGAGAGGAGAGAGACATGCCCAGGTGGCTAAGGCTGACTGGTATCTGCACTCAAATAGCTCATGAGCTCACTCTCTAAAGGAGAAGGCAAATTGGTTACTAGAGACATAACTCTAAGTTCCATGAAAACAAACATGTGCCTCTCCTTTTATTTTTACTATGTATTTCCAAAGTTGAGATCACTATCAGGGTAATGATAAATGCTCGATAAATAGTGTTAAATCAATGCTTAAAATGTCAGAACTATACCATGAAGGAATTAGAAAAGGAGATTCTTTGCCTGTTTTTCTCTCCCCATTATCTACCCTGCCCCAGAATTTACAAAAATCTGAGATGATAAGATAACATCTAAGATGACTATTTGTTTTCCTGATTCTACGCCAGACTTCATCCAAATTGAACAGATTGGCTTTATATACAAACCACAGTACACAGTTGCTTATAATTTTTACACATTGAGTATAGTAACTAAAATTTTGCTTAATCAATTATTCCTTTTTCCTGCTGAGCTGTGTATAGTGTTTGTTGGCATCGGTAGATATCAGAACAGTGCCTGTTCTTAAAGCTGCAGCCACTACTTTGCCTCCCAATTTGCATAAAGACTGTGCTATATGAATACGCCGCTCTCAATGTCTGGGGCCAACTGTGCAGCTCAGTAATCTAACTGTGTTCTTGCTCAAAGTTGAATTCCAAAGCCCCTTTACCTTGCTGAATTATGTTGCGCCCATTTTCCAGGGGAGCCATTGAACTTAAAAGATGACTTGGAAGTAGCCCCTGGCCTAGGGTCTTATTTTTAGGAATCTTAACAAAATATTTGTTTAAATGACTGAACAGTATCTGGTTAACCTGATCACTGATCACCATCAACTCTCCCTCCTGGTTTATATTTATTACCTTCAGTGAGCAGATTGTTTGGGTGGCTGCCTCTTCTTTCAATCCATTTTCTCCTGCCATGCTTCCCAGATGTTAGTGCAATGAACTTTTACACAATGGTGTCCCTGTAGAGAAATATCCATGTATATTGCTTTGTATGCATGATAAGGAAACTGAGGTGCATGGTCTTCTGTTGTCAAAGGTCAACAGAAGTAGGAATAAATAAATTGGAATTGACATGATCACATTGGTGTCTCTTGTCTTGGTGAGATTCCGCTCGGCTCTCCCTTCCATGGCTGACATCAGAATGTGACGCTCTCATTACCACTTCCATCACTTCCTGTTTCCAAAGAGCAGCCGGGGCAGTCTGTCCACTCATCTTGCCCTTCTGTGAGGGTGACCATGTTGTTTACTGACTGCCAGAAAGTGGACCTGTTTCTTTTTCATCCAAAGCAGATCTGTATGTAGCAAAAGAAGCAAGTAGAGCCAGCTGTATGCATTTTTCACCCATATTAAAACTGCCAAGCCCAAATGCAAGAGCTCATTCTGAAAGACTTCAGAATGCTAATTCTGGGCATATGGAAAATTTTTCTCCTAATTACTTCACAACCTTCTGTGCACAATATATTGGGGAAATTTCATCTTTATATCACAATGGCAAGGAAGGCAGATTTGCAGAGTTTCATGGGATTTGTTTTTCAAGAAGCTTTAACAGAAAAGACTGGTTCTCAGGTATTAGATGAACCAAAAATATTCGGATAAATTATGTAAGAAAATTTATGTTAGGAAGGGAAAAGTTCCAGTCTAAATGTTGACAGAGAACTCGTATATTACTACCTGCCCTCATCCTGTCTCCTGAGGGTTAAAAAAAAAAAAAAGAGTTCTTTTATGGTCTTTGTTCCCTTTCCTGAAGCAGGATACATTGTATATAATCAGAGGAGAGGATACATCTGAGAATAGCAGAGATGCTGTATCCTTCAGGGTAGGCTACGTTAGAATGCCAAAACACACAGCCTGCAAATCTCTACAGTTAAAAACAACAAAGGTTTATTTCTTGATTATACCTTTTGTAAATCTCTGGTTGGTAGGAATCAGCCTCTACTTTGTACTTTGCTGGTCACTGTCTCAGACACAAACTTAAAACTTTTGGAATTGGCAAGCATTTTCTGTAAAAGTCTAGATAGTAAATATTTTCCACTAGGCAAGCTGTAGAGTTTTTCCCCACAATTACTCAACTCTGCTGTTGCAGTGCAAAAGCAGAATTTACAATATTTCACAAGATGTACACAAATGAATATGGGCTATGTTCCAATAAAACTTTATTTACAATAGCCAATGGGCTGAATTTGGCCTATGGCTGGTAGTGTCCCAACTGTTTCAATTAAGATATATGGCTCTGAAGAGACACTTGTTACATCTGCTCAATGATTAATGATCGACTAATAATCCTACTTAACCATAAGATGGGGAAGTATAAGCCTGTCACTTCCTCAGGTAAGCCTAGTCTTAGATAGAGCTTTAATTGTGTTCACCTATATACCCCGCCCCCGAATTAAGAAATCACTATTGTTTTCACCACTGTACAATGCTTGATCGAGCTTACGGATCTTCTAGGGTTTTTCTACCCTTCAGTTATCTCTTTAGCTCAGGAAAACAGGCTTTACAAGGTGGCGGTATTCATTGGCTATTTAAGAGGCAGTAGAAGGGGCTGGTCCATCAAAGAAGGCATTGCTTAGCTCTGTGTGTGTTGGTTTCAGTTGCCGTGTTGGGTGTGAATAGCTGGAGTTACTTATCTCTTGAAATGTTCATCTTCGGGAATGCTGAGTCAGAATATGAGTCCTAAACAGATCTTGGGAAAGGATTTGGAGTAGCAAGGGAAGCCTTTTGTCAGAGGACATTTCTCAACAGTGAGGCTGCCTAGGGGACAAAATCTTTGTCTCACAGACCAGTCTGAGAAGTTTCCTAGGTGTCGCAGTGCAATTGGGAGTGCTGCCAGATGGGGTTTTCAGTTTAGTTCACTGCAAATGGAGTCTCACTTAAACCTGTTTTACCATAGGATGATGTCATTTCCCATATTTGGTTTTCTAGCAAATCCTACCCCTCTCCCCAATTACAAACAACCCCACTGGTTCATCATTGTTTTATAAAGTCAAATAGTTCCTTACCTTCAGTTGACACACCTTTTTCAAGTTCCATTGATACCGCTCTAAGAGAAAAACTTAAATAGTCCATTTAATTTTACACAGTGCCACTCACTAATATTTCTGATTTTCTCCATAGAAATAGTTTGACCAAATGTAGAAAAATGTGTGTTCAAGTGGATTTATCAGTTCATTAAAAGAGTGACGCTAGGAATCTGTTATGTAGGTAATAGGCTCTCTGTCAGTTGAGTTATCTGTTTGCATTGATTATAATCATCCTTTCTAAAGTTTTAAGGTTTTTTCTTGCATATTATCACACAAACAAAGCACTTCAGTGAACCATTTTAATACAGGCCTGCCTCAGAGATATTGCAGGCTCATTCCAGACCATCGCAATAAAACAAGTCGTAATCTTTTTGCTGGTGGAGGGTCTTGCCTTCAATTTGTAAAAAATGCAACCTTTATGAAGTGTGATAAAGTGGAGTGCAATAAAATGAGGTGTACCTATAATTAAACTGAAAAGATAAAAACAGAGAACAGAACATATACCTGGACCAAGAGCCATTAGTAGGTGATAGCTCTTCAACTTTCATTCTCCTGAATCAGTGATATTTCTGTTGAATATGAGAAGATTCTAGGGGCAATGATTACTCAGCCATGAACAAGAGTACCATTTTAAAAAGAGTGAGAATGACCTACATCTAAAAAAATATTTGCCAGGTACAGATGATATTTTTATTTAAAGTAGTATTGTACTATACCTTGAAATTGATCATAATTTGTTTAAATGGAGGTGCTATTATGGTTTTCCCTTAAATTTTTTAAATGTTATTTCCCAGAGTAGCTGCCAATATCAAGCTACCACAGACAAGAGCTCTATCATTTCTAAAGAGACCATTTTCCAAGTTTCTTTGTTTGGTGCAATAATAATAACAATAACAACACTTACCATGCCCCAGGCACTGTTCTGAGCCTTTCGAAATATAGTCCATTGTCCCAGCCACCTTATGAGCTTGATTCCATACCATTTTTCTTTCCACTTTGCAAAGGAGGAAACTGAGGCACAGTAGAGTTAAGTTACATGCCTAACAGTTACAAAGAGTAACTATCAGAGGCAGGATTTGAACCTAGGCACTTTGTACCAAGTCCATATAAATAGCCAGTCAATAAGAATAACCACTGTGCTGTAATATTGTTCACAGCTAGGACAATGGAAGTGGCATTGAGATGCCAGTGAAGGAGCAGAAAATGTAAGGAAAACCAAACTATAGATTAAGAACAATTTGTACTCCTTTTGCGCTTATCTAAACTGACCACAAATTCACCAAATATAGGCAACTTCATTTTACCTGGGACTACGGAGATACAGGGAAAACATTAACGCCCCATGTTTCAGTGACTGGTGTAGAGATTTTCCTTTCCTGTATTAAAGAACATGTGAAAGAAAAGGAAGCACTCATAAGCTTCAGTTTGTTTTCCACAGGTAATCAGAGAGTTGGGTCATCATTACCACCTCCCCTTCTTTCTGCTTGAATTATCCTTCTTGGCTTGTCTGCAACAAGCTTCCTTGGAAACTCTTTGCTGTATCTGAGTTCCCATGCAGGACAGCCTTGCCTTGAAAAGAAGATTAATATAAAATACCCGTCAAAGGTTTTATATTCCCAGCCCAGATCTTTATCTCAAAATAAAAAGGGGAAATTTATCTCTTGTGAGTCATGGGCATTGAGAAGCTGGGAACAGTTCACTGGCAGGGAGACTTGGCAAAAATAGTCCTAGTGGATTTCAAGTTTATTTGACTAATTCTTTCACCACTTGTCAAACGAAACTACTTTTGTTTAAGTAACAAAACAAGCTGTTTCCTCTGCCATTTCTCCAGTGAGTAGTATAGGCACTTGTGGCAAACACACATTACTGCTAACTGTTATGATGTTTGCTGTCAAATTCATTTATTTATACAACTGCTGTAAAAAGCCTGAGGCCCATAAGCAGCCATGAAAGATTTCAGAGTCATGGTGTGGGGTCACGAGAGGGAGAAAAAAAAAGTCTCCACTGGTTATGAGAAAGGAACTGACACAGGAAATGGTCACATATGGCGCAGATTTATTGTGTCCGGGGCTTCCCATTCAAATCTCATTACAGCCACAGCTCAGAGCTGGGCATGGCACAGTCACATTCATTTTAGTTTTGGCATCCAGCAGAATTACTGCTGCGGCTTCAAACCCAGGGCTGGAGAGGCGATCCGTTTATCATCCTGGGGAAAGAGTGCACCCGAATTGTATTTGTAAGGAATGCTGTTGGCTGCTCCTGCCTTTAATCTAAGCCATGAACATCACTTCCTTTAAATCTGGCAGGCAAGGTTTGCTAGCAAAAAAGAAACAGGAGTGTGGAGAGAAGGAGTGGGGTAGGGAAGGAGAGTATTACAAAAGGAATAGAGGAAAAAGTTAAGATTAGATGAGAAACCATCTTGAATTTTGCAGGGATTGATTGATTGATTGATTTACTATTTTTGATTAGTGGAAAAAGGTATCCTGCTTATAGACACAACTACATATCTGTGAATGCATACATGTATGTATGTATGTATGTATTTCTTGCCCATATTTCCAACAACAGAGGTGTTATGCCCACATGTTAGACTTTCCTTCACCTGTAGCCTGTTTCTTTCAATGGTGTTCATCGTGACTGCTTGCAAGGCTTGCTGGTGCTGCTTCTGACTCCAAGGCAAATTTTGTTATTTGAAATAGGGATAGTAACAAAAAAGGCGAAAAGAGAGCGTGACTTGTTCTAAAAAATACTCCTCTTTTGATTACGGTGACTTTAACTGCTTCTCTTTATTAGCACATGTTTGTTCCCACCACCGCATGCACGTCATCTCCTTTACTCCTGTTTCTCGGCCTGTGAATTTGGCACTAGTCTCGATTGTTTTTATAAATTGGTGAACTGAGTCAGAGAGGATGAATAACTTGCCTGTGGTTTCATAGCTAGAAAGTGGCAGAGCCGGGATGCAGTGCAAGCTTCTCTGACTTGAAAACTTGGTCTCTCACCCCCTAAGCCACACTGTCTGATCTTTCATTCGCTTTGGCTGTTTCCAATGCAGTATTCAGAGAATAAAAATCACAATTGAGACCATGCATACTGATGTTTGCAGGTCACCCCGTAATACCACAGAGTGACAAAAATTAGAAAGATGCTTTCTAAGCCACTTACTTTAAGAAAAATATAACTAATGCCATATCTATATAGAAAAAGAATACAAAATAGTCTTCTGGAAATTTCAGTGGTGAATGAACTTTTATTGGTGAATGGACTTTCATCAATTAAAGTAAGTTTTTTATTTAAAAAATAAAAAGGAAATATGGTTGATTTAGAAGAAGGGTCTGTTTGATACATATCTGACCCTAGACCCCACCAATCTCTATTGTCATTATATCACTTACTTTCATCTCCTGGTCATTTTCCCCTCAAAGTAACACTTTTATAAAAAGGGAAAGGGCATTTTAAAATACTCATACATAGAACTTATTAAGACACAGAGGCTTCTCACAGAAGGCCTTGCAGTCATCCTTGTTTCAGGTAATGGGTGGTTTTATTCAGTTTTTCATTTTTCTCAGATTCATTTGGAAATGTACTCCAAATTAATTCTATTACATATCTTGGTAAATAGACCCAAATACAAGAACTTTGGTGAGCTTGTTCATACAGTTGTGACAAATTCTATAATGTGTTGCTCCTGAAGTCCATCAGCCCATTATGCCTGCACATGTGTGTATTCCTGGTCCTCTGCAGTGTGGTCCATCATTTAGAGCTGTCTTTACACTTGGTGATCACTTTGCTACCCTCTCTTGACTCCCAGTGGTTGGAAGGTACTTCACCACCCTAGTCACCAGGTTTCAGGGTGCTGTCTTCCTCATTAAGAATGATGCCCAAGAAGACTATTCTCCCAAGTGCCACTATCTAGCAAAGTTTGAAACCCAACCTGGAAATGCTTTAATTTGGAAACTCCAGGACCTAAACTTTGAACCCATGTTGTTCTTTTTCAACGAAATGAACTTTAAATTTGTAAATTATGTTTTCTTATAATACTATTATATGTGTGTAGAGGGTATATGTTTAAACATACACACCTTCTCTCTCTCTCTCTCTTTTTAAGATTTTATTTATTTATTTTTAGACAGAGGGGAAGGGAGGGAGAAAGAGAGGGAGAGAAATATCAATGTGTGGTTGCCTCTCAGGCGCCCCCTACTGGGGACCTGGTCTGCAACCCAGGCATGTGCCCTGACTGGGAATCAAACCAACCACCCTGTCGTCCACAGGCCAGTGCCAGATCCACTGAGCCACACCAGCCAGAGCCCTCATCTCTTTTACAATGACTAAATTACCATATTGTGGGCATTCAAGGGACTTTAAAGAACTACAATTCTAGACTCCAAATGAACAAGGTCGTGTTTTCTGTCATCTGTATGAATTCTATTATGCATCAGAACACCACTCTCAATTTACCTTAACCTTACAAATATAACACATATCCCTTATTTGAAGTTTAAAAAATGAATTTAACTAGAACCCTCCATTCTAAAAAAGTACAGTTTTTTTTTATTATTTCTACTTGACCAAAATATATTTCCCCAAGGTTTCGGTGACCCCTTTTGTGTATTTAGGAACATAGCTTTGAGATTTGGAGTTTCATTCCTCATACCCTGAGGGTCTATGACAACCTCTATGAATGGCAATAAATTCAACTTGTCTTCACTTTATTTGATCTGTGGCCATTTATATTTGTTAAATTAGAAATAATGAGGTATAAATGTTGTTTGACAAGAAAAGAATTGTAAATATTTTTTCATTTCCTGAAAAATAAGAGAATGATTACATATTTTGTTTTTGTCAAAATCTCCTATACTTTACTATACCATGAATTGTGAAATTATCACAAACTAGCTAAAAAAAATTATTGAGGGAAATGGTGGGGTTAACCTCGAGGAAAAAAATCATTAATGGTGATGTATTTCATTCAATTTTAAAGACATAAAATTTTCTCCTTTGTTGAAATGCGGAAGATGGAAGGATTCTATGTGCCTTTGAGTCAAAACATTCATTTTAAAAATACTTTTTTTCTTTCCTGCCGATCCATTTTTCTAAATAAAGGATAGAAGTTGTTTCCTTTTTCCTTTTCTTTTAATTTTTTTTTCTAGCAAAGACGACCCCTTTGGCATATTTCTTTTCAAACGTGAAATGAGGTGGAAAATCCTCATTTCACGACAGGAAGGACAAATATTGACACAGAGTTAATGTGTGTTAGAACCCTGGAAGCAACCTGAGTGCCCAAGCGCACGCGCCCGCCATCTCCTCTCTCTCCTCCTTCACGAGACGTACCTGACTTGCCTTCTTTCTTCACTGTTGGGTCTCTGGCTTCTGATCTAGGGAATCCTGGGCAGAGCGTATTGTACGTCTAGGCTATCGGAGGATGTTAAAGTGTACTCAAAGCAAGTGCACATGTGCACACATGGACACAAACACAACCTGCTTAATCTAATTTCCCCCACTCAGAGGAGAGCTTCTGGACTTTATCACTGTTCTTGTCCATCTTGAATGCAATAGCATATGCCAAGCCAATACTCACTGGTCACTCAGCATTTATTAAGTCCTGTCCACTCTTGCCTTTTTGAGAAGCGTGCCCTGGGGTGACTGGGCGGCTGCCCCTGACAGACTGTGTCACTTATCTATTCACATTGATTATGAAAGTCAGCTGTGGCCAGACCTTGCTTCCCTCCCCCCACCTTCCTCTCTTAGCCCCTCTTACAAGCACCCCTGCCTGGATTTTCATGAGGAAATAATCAGATTAGGCTTTTCACGGTGAGTTCATATGGAGTTCTCTTTCTCCAGTGTGCTACTAACTGAATAAACGTGTTTAGTGGTAAATTGTAAATGACATTATGATTACCAAAGCCAGCATGGGTTTCATTTAAAAGTGATCAGAATTTCAGGCCACAAAAATTGTGACTGGCATTTAAAGCCATTTGGAGAAGTGGGAAAAGAAAAGGCAAGAACAAGTGAGAAAGATAATCGTTATTCAAAACAAAGCCTTCACCAACTGAGAGAAGTAGGAAGGAAAGAAATGCACGGAGTAGAAGATAGAACCCTCGTTGGAAGGAAACAGGACTGCCCCTGTGGGCTTCTGCCAGCTGTGGCTGAGGGAGTGCCTCACGGTGCCCTTCTGGCTGTCTGCAGAGCCCTGTCTTAAGAGGTTAATTTGTATTCTTTCCTGCAATTAATAACTGTACCCAATTAGCAACTCTGGAACCCCAAAGCATTGCTTACATGTTGTGTTTTATATTTGCTTCACATCAAAATTAACATGCTAGAGTTGATTAACTCTGTAGATGAAACAGGAAAATGGATGGTAAGATATTGATAAACCACCCTGTCTCTTAGTCATCGGAAAATTCTGGAGAAATAACAATAACATTTCTTACATATGAACACCAGGATTCCAAGCTTGTCTATACAAGTAAATAATTAATGTTACTTATTCTAATGTTACTTGCTGATAATTGTTAGGCTATCTATTGCCTTTGTTAAATTTTTGGTGGTATGTTTATACTTCTGGGAGAGTGTGCTAAAATATTAAAAATCCCAAATAGAGATGTAAAAAAAGCAAATGGAATCTCACCAAACATGTAACTAAAAACCTTTCTGTGAGTTCCTTTCAGTGGATGGTGTTAGGGAGAGCGCCTGGTCATCACAGTGCCCTCTCACAGTGCTGGTCGCCACAGCAGACCCTACAAGGAAGGGGTCTGAATACAACCCCACAAGGAAGTTATTCAGATTGCGCTGGATTTTGCCAGAGGCATAGGTAACAGTTTAGAAATATGCTTTCCTCTTCTATCTCTTCCTCATCACTATTACTAAGTAATTATGTGAGTTAAAATTGCTGAGTCAATTTTTCTATCTATGAATTAAGGATAATTATACATGCTATTACATTTTGGGTAAAGCATATTACGAAAGAGGGAAGGGAGGAAGGAAGGAAAAAAACAGGGGAGCTGACAGTTATTAATTAAGTACTGACTATTTTATGCCGATTATTTTAGGGTTAACATTGGGCATGCTGGACTGGTTGCTGCTGATAATGGGCTGGCTTCTTGGACTGTTCAATGTAAATTGTGGGTCAGAGCTCTATTTGCACTTTCAGACTCTTCCTCTTTAACTCATTGTCAAGGCTTGTCCAGGAAAATACCTGACACAAAGAAAGTCCTAAGTGTTTGTTGTTGTCATTACTTTTTTAAGAATCCTTTTTCCTTTTTACCTTACCATTCATTATCACAGTCATAGAATTGACAGTGCTATCACCATCGACTTTCAAAACCATGAACTCAGGTGTCCTAACTCTATGACTATGACTCATGTATTTCCAGCTCACTTCTTCATGAGCCCTTTCCTTGGGACATTAAATCCACTGGCATGTGCCTTTATTCGACAGACCTAAGCACCTCTCATTTTATTCCCTTCTTTAGGCAGCTGAGGTGTGCTACGCTTCATTATCATTAGCTATTTGCAAATATCTTTAATACCTGTGACCCTCTGTCCCTTCTTGTCAATTACAGGCAGAAACACACCTTTCAGTGAATCCAGCTATCCTATTTGTGGATGCCAATTTACTAGTTATGTCTAAGACATGTGCACATCCACCTTCCACAACATGGGTTGAGTTAGGCTTCAGGGAGGTCACATGAAGCCGATCAAGTTTAGATTTCAGGTTCCTCACTTACATGGATGGCCACTTCCAAGACTCCAAAGAGAATCCTAGCAATACATTTGCAAAGCCCTATGTTTTTGTAAAATTTGCAAAATTGAGATATTTTTAACTAAAATTTAAAGTAATACTCTCTTTCCACTCTAAATTCTCTATCATAAGTATTATGAAGTTGGGTGACAGTGAAGTAGCCGTGAGCATTTTCAGGATCTAGCTGAGAAGTGGAGTTGGACATTCATTTGATATACGTTTAATAGGGTGTGGCTTTCATGGTTCTCAATCACTGCTACTAGCCACCCATGTCGATTTATCATGCTATGATAAATCATAGGAGCCAGACCCTGGGTCACCCTCTGACATGAATGTATCCTAGGGCATGAGGAGAAAGTGAGAGGTGGAGAAGTGTGTTTCAAGTGACAGTGTCATAAAAATTACTCTGTGCAAAGTTTTTTAAATAATAAAGCTCATACATGAAAAAAATATCCTAGGAAATCTCTCATATTGTACAATGATCCTGAACATTTACATATCACCATTGATGAGTTGTGAATCTGAAAGTAACTTTTCTAAACCACCATAATCCAGGCTAGCATTAGCCAGGCTAACGAAGAGGCTAACGAAATTATCTTTCTATTCCCTCTATAGAAAATATTACAACATTGTTGTTGTATAAAGAAGAGGCACAAAAGTGTGCAACAAAAATATAGGAAAAAGTAATGCAGGGGTGTGATGGGCAATTAATTAATAATATTACCTTTTCCTAGATTTCATCATGTTTATGGTGCTTATGAGGTTTAGATTTATAATTGTGACTTTTTTCTCATATTAAATAATATACATTTATTCTTATTCCAAATTTTGATTTCATAATTTTGTATTTACTTTTATAGAAAGGTTCCTCAACATTGTGTAAGCAGTGAAGTCCAGAACAGCTGGGCTCACCCTCTTTCACAATGACAACTTCACACTATTTTCTCAGTCTACTAACAATCCACCCATCCTCCTCCCCTTCATCGCAACTCCCAGCACACACCCTCACACTTGACTTTCAGTCAATGACCTTTCTTTGCCTCACTTGTCCCAGCAGCTAAGAGGGACTTTGATCTCCCACCCTCCTTCACCTGCAAGAACACATTCTGTCCTCTTCCTTGCTCAGGGAGGTCAAGTCTTTGACCTATCAAATCCAACTTGGTTTTGAAGAGTTCTGGAACCCTGTTCTTCCTTAGCTGCTCATGGAATATAGTCTGTCATTCACCCACTTCCTCCAAAGCCAGTCTCTCCTGTTTTATGCATTCCATCTCATCTACATAATTTCAGCTTGTGTCTCATCATGACTATCTGACTTTTTTCCGGTAGATTTTATGATGCTCTGAATTACCATAGTTGTGCATTAGTGGCTTTTCACAAATCCATCTTGAATGCCAGGCTGATTTATTTCAATCAATTTTAATAATTATTATTTTAAAAGAACCTACTTCTCAGCTCACATGGGACATGCCTTTTGTATAAAATCCTTATTGTCAAAACTCTAAGGTAGAAATTCATGCTAGAAGTAAGTCTGTACTACCGGAGGTGACTATATAATTGTTTATTGGAATTATTACTTTTTTCTATTTTAACTTCCTTCGTAAAAGGATTTCCTAGTTAACTATAATTATGTGTCTCCTATATAAATTGTTTTCCTCCAGAGGGCAGATGCTACATACAGGCAGCTGTATCTCCTTTACAGAGAGGTTCGGGGCGGCCCTTTCCCAATCACCATTCTCACGCTGCTGTCACAGGAACCTCAGCTCTGACTTCTGAGACGCGTGGGGCTGGAAAACACTGTGTCCTTCTTAAGGCTGGTGGCATCCAAATATAATTATGCCACTCATTACAGATTTTTCTATGCAATCTTATTTCCAGGATAGCAAAAATTATAGAGAGTACATGGTTTTGAAGAGAAATTATCCTATTTATTTTATATTTTGTCAAGGAGAGTGAACCAAAGAAGTAATTTAAATATTCTTTAGAGTCACATTGAACCAATTGGGTATGTCCTCTATTTGGTGAGGGCATGGGAAGGAAGGTGTGAAGAGGACACTTTAAAATAACCAACATTTCATGAAACTCTTTTTATTTAAATTAAGAGATACTAATTTTTGACTTCGTGAGGGTCATAGGGGTAAGTCTCCAACCAAAAGTCTCAGAAATCAGAGCACGTGTATGTGTTCCTTTTGTAGTAAGATGTTCATACACAGAGTCTCAGAACATAAAAAAGGAATAAATTAGGAATAAAAACAATACATTTCATTGACAGTACACTAGTTACTCTGAAATCAGGAAGATAACAAGCAAATAATTGACACATATTTGAGTAGTCATATGTACCTGGCAGGTATCTCGAATAACATCACAGTTCTTCATAATAACAGAAAGGTGACTCCCTCCTTACCAAACAAGTGATATAGTTAATAACAAAATATTCTTACTGGCAGCAAGTTAAGCATATGCAAGGAATCCTGATAAATGTTTATGGAATCCTGGCCTCAGTTTTTAGAGTTAAAATCCAGCTCATACCAAATTCTAATAGGTTACAAAGATTTCACCGTGACTTTTTATACTCTTTCACCTTATTCCTGAGCTTGCTCATGGGCACTGGACCTGAGTCCTAGACCCTGCAGGGTGTGCATATGCTCTGCCACACATTCAGCAGACATTGTGCACTCTCTACCCTCGCATTCAAACCTTCCTGGGCCCTCTGGATTCAGACCCTTCTCGCCTCCATTCCTCCCTTCCCCTCTTGAGGTCCTGCCTCTAATATGGGTAGTCAGTCATTCTCTGCCCCATCCAGTGTCACTGCTAAATACGAAAATAGGAGATTTGGGTCCTAAGGACAGAGATGACTTGAGGGTCCAGCCTTTGGTAGTCTAGTTTCTAGGAGGAATATATGAAAATAAATAAGTGGAAAGAACTCCATTACTGGACTGCTTTGAAGGGATGCATTCCACTAGAATAGCTCCTGTACCTTATTACTCCTAAACAATCTTTGCATCACATTATAGATGGTCCATTTTTGTTAGTTTAGACTTAGAAAGCATCTGACATGAGGACTAGAAGTAAAGAAAGAAAAATTCACATTCCTACATGTGTAGTTATTTAATGAATTAAAAAAATTGATCAGCAATGAAATAGTTTCTCATGACAGATTTTTTTACAATTAATTATTATTCCAGAACAGAAGAAAATTTATATAAACATAATTAGCAATAGTTTTGATCTTACGGTTTTATGTAAAATAGCTCAATTTGTCACAGCATGGAGTTATCATATTAGTATCAATTCATGGGGCAGTTCTCATAATAAATTTGTGTAGTATATTCTGTTATTATTGTTCTGATGAGTTGGTGTAAAATGTATTTGAGTCATAGAATAATAATCTTATAACTGGACACCTGGCAAGAATAGACAAAAATTATTTAAAGAATATCAGTTTTAAAGAAGACATTACACACAATTAATACATATTAAGGAGCATCTACTGTGCTTGAGGTAGTGTGTTAAGCCCCGTAGTAATTTAAATATGAGATACAGTCTGTGGCTCTGAGAAATAACCCAGTAAGGACACTGATGCCTACTGAGTTAATGTAAGTTATTAAAGTACATACAGTCAGTTAGTAGCAGGGAATAATTCAGGATCATATTAACTAAGAGAATAATTATTCTACTGAGGGACAGTTCCAAGAATTTAGCCGTCTATAGGAGTCACTGTAGAAGATGTTATGTCTTTTCCATGAGAAGGAAGAACAAGGCAGAGATCTAAAACCAGATGGAATGTGTACGATTGATCAATGGCATCAACATGGCTGGGGAAAAAAATGTGTGTAAGGGAGAGTGAGCTGTACAGTTTAGAAAAGGGGAACTATCTCATTTGGAAAGGATATAGCACTGGTAGTGGAGATTTGTGCGTTAGGGTTTCAAAGCACAATGGCTATTGTGCTATTAAGATCATGCAAATAATTCTCTTTGGCTATTTAGATCATGTCTTCCTACTGGTTCCATGCTTTGGAAGATACTTGATCTAACATCAGCATTGCCATGTTATAGGACTACAGGGAGAAAAAAACACTGTATAAAAGTGACCATTCATTGGTATTTGATGATTAAATCTTTATTTAAATTAATAATTTAGTATTCAACTTAGTAAAGTCAGTTTTTTAAAGAGACATAGAACAATTCAAATTTTATGTTCTATCTTATGTCAGTTGTCAAGGAATTTGTCTGTTTTACTTAAGTTGTTGAATTTGTTGGCATAAGTTTGTTATAGTTTTGATCTTTGTCCACAGGCTCTGTAATATTAATCCTTCTTTCATTCTTGAAATTGGAGATTCGTGCTCTCTTTCTTTGTATCTTGAACAGTCTAGTGAGGGGTTATTCAATTTGTTCATATTTTCCAAGAAGCAAATTTTAGCTTTGTTCACATTCTCTGGTTTTGCTTGTTTGTACCCTATTTCATTGGCTTCTGCTGTTATATTTATTATTTCCTTGATTATTACTTACTTTGGGTTAGCTTTGTTTTTATACCACTACTGAAACTTTTAAGGTAGTGGTATAAGGAATTGTTCTTAGACAATTCTTTTTGTAATTTAAGCATTTAACATCATAAATTTCCTTCAATGTACTGTTTTTACTGCATCCCACAAATTTTGATATGCTAAAATTTTATCATTTAGTTTAAAATATTTAACAATTTCCCTTATAATTTTCACTGCAGTTGATGTTATTGTGAGGCACAAGTAAACCATGTGCCTCACTCTTGAAGTCACATTTTGGTAATTAAATTTTTTGATATATCGTCAACTTTGGCACAGATTTCTAATCATATCATATGGAAGAAAGGGTGTAGGAGGAGGCCAGATCATTCTCAAATTTAGAATATCCTGTATTAGTAATAATTTGAGTTTTTTTGCTATTCCTCTCCTTAAGCAACTTTGATGAACTTACAATAAGGCAAATTTAAATATCTATAAACCAATACAAGAAGATTTTGTGGATATCAAATTTAAATCAAAGGAATCATTTGTGGGAAGATAAAACATCTCTGTGAACTCAGAGCGAGAGTTACTCTAAATTCATAGAAAGGGGGATTAGGAATAGTGGGAT
Organism: Carollia perspicillata; assembly: GCA_004027735.1. Lineage (NCBI taxonomy): Eukaryota > Metazoa > Chordata > Mammalia > Chiroptera > Phyllostomidae > Carollia > Carollia perspicillata. The sequence continues at coordinate 25,219 of PVKM010007560.1, read as the reverse complement.
TAATGGATGACGCTTTGTAAAAATATTCTTATTAGCTTTGATTACCTTCAACTGCCCCCAAATTATTACTTTTTTCTTCTTCTTGTATTTCTTTACTCTTTATTTAGAGAGAAAGAAAGTATGAGAAAATGCTGTAGTCTGACATGAAAACTCTTTCACAATCTGGTCAGAATATACCTCTTCATGTTTACTATGTTTCTATACATTCTTCCAGCTCCTTTAACTTACCTCTTTACCCATTGATTCAAATACTATTCCATGCTCTCTTGTTTTTCTTTTTTTCATTATGGGAATCTTAGTAATTATTCTTTTTTAAATTATTTTATTTATTCACTGTTTTTACACTTAGCTATTATAATCAATTAACTTTAAATTACATATATAACATCGACATTTAAATTATATTAAATAGCCATTATTTAGTGTACGTATCTTTCACATTTTCCCCAAGATTCCTTTGCAGTCTCAGTATCTAGCACACCGAAGTGTTCAATAAACATTTCATGAGGTTACAGATGATGATGAAAGTGATGAATTGCAAATCATCTTTGAGAGATCGTGGTCCATATGTTACCTGTTTATTTTCATTTATTTTATAGGTACATTTAGAGGAGAACAGAAATGCACATACAGATCCCTGATACAAGGCTACATCTGCAAACAGACTGACCAAGTGATCTTAATTCTTGACAATGTTGATGTCCCTTGGGCAATGAAGAAGTTATATCCTGTTGTATCTGTGACTGGTGGTTTTGTTGACATCTTTAGCAGTGTGAATGCCAGCACTCCCTGCTCTGCTTCAGGGTCTGCGTCTACCTTCTACTCCATTTTACCCACCAGGGAAACCACTAAGATCTGCTTTGTGGATCAGACACCTCAAGTTTTGAGGTTTTTTCTGTTGGGGAACAAAAGTGCCTCCAAGCTTCTGTTGGCTGTATTCTACCATGAACTCCAGAGCCCCCATGTTTTCTTAAGGGAAAGTTTCATTCCACCTACTCAGGTCCAATCAACTTCCTCACTGCTGGAAAAGCCTGTTGGTTCCAACTATTTCAGCATCGTGGATAACCTCTTGTATGTTGTTCTACAAGGAGAGGAGCCCATTGAAATACGTTCAGGTGTTTCCATCCATTTGGCCTTCACTGTGATGTTTTCAGTCCTAGAAAAAGGCTGGGAAATCATGATGCTTAAAAGGCTTACTGACTTCTTGCAGGTTAGCCAAGACCAAATAAGATTTATTCACGACATGCCTGGCAATGAAGTAACTTTAAAGGCCATTGCTGACCGTAGAGCAAAAAGAAAGCGTAATTGCCCAACTGTGACTTGTGCCAGTCATTATAGAGTTGGTCAACGTAGACCTCTCATGATGGAAATGAACTCATATAGGCTCCCACCACCAACCACCATGGAAACTATCTCAAAAGTGATGGTCATTGAAATTGGTGATCTGCCAACAGTAAGCAGCACTGGACTGATTCCGTCCTTATCAAGTAACACATTACAGAATTTGGCTCAAAGGATTATCACTGCTCAACAGACTGGAGTACTAGAGAATGCTCTGAATATGACCATTGGGGCCTTACTGGTGACTCACTCAGAGGGAGTCATTGGCTATGGGTAAGTACTAACTATAATAGCATTCAAATTAGGGCTGATTTCTTGGGTGCCTATTGCAAATGTCATTCTATTTATACTGAATCACATAACCTTTCTGCTTCTTAAAATAAGAATAAAAACTGAAAGAGCTATTTATAGACTTAAATTCTCAATTTTAAAATTCATTATTACATCTATATATTTTTTAATGATCGTCCTATTCCCTCGGTGGTTGAAGAAATTATATTTTGGTACCTTAAGGTGAAAAGCATGTAGGAAGAGATTTTTCTAAAGCAACTTATTTTCAATTCACTTGATTACTTATTTATTCAAGTACTGAATCTAAGCAGTGGGCTAGATTCTGGGGTTGCTAAGGTGAAATAGATATGAACAAAAACATGACCTACCACAATTCCATAGGGGTATGAGCTAAAACGTCAGTACCGAGGGGGATGATAATAATTCTGCCTGTAAGGACTGGGGAAGGACTTACACTTTGGAACATGTTGGAGGGCTGATCGGGAGTTTACTGGGCTAAAGCAGTGACCCCAATTGGGCTCTATTTAACCTAGGATTCTAAAGCCCTGAAAGGATGCCTCTGTCAAATCGTGTGAGGCAGGAGCATCACTGAGGCCAAACCCGTTTCTGGCACAGACCCATGTAGGGTCTGTAAAGTCCTTTATGCTGTGCCGTCTGACTCTACAAGCTTGCATTTTGAAGTTCTCCACTAGATTTCTGTTCAACACACATTTCAGAAGTAAATTTACCTGAGTGTTCCTCTGAGCTTAGTAAATGAAGTATGTGACGCACACGGTAAGGAAAGGCAAGGGTAAATAATTCTCAATTTTATAGACTAATTAGCCAAGGAATGAAGTCCACGGTCATCTAAGCCATCTGCCATGGGGACGAGGCTGCTGAAAGTCCCAAGCTCCAATTTTTACAGATATGAAAGAACCAAAAATGATATCCCAGACTGAGAGACAACATGAACTTGTCGTAATGCTTAGAAAACATATCTAAAACTAACCACTTCATGAATGCATGCTGCTTGGTTGTGGAGGGCTCAAATTGGGCACCATGGATATTCCCTATAAATTTGTCTTTGCCACTGGGAAAATAAGCTCCAACCCAAGCACCTTTTGAGGTGATGTTGGGTCCCTTGAAACAGATAAACTTATTTATATTCTGAGCTATATTACCCAATGATATTTCAGAGCATTCACATTCTTTTAGATTATTCTATTGTTAAGTGCTTTTTCATCTTATAAGTGGTAGTGCTAATAAGTTAGCAGTAATACCCATTGCTATTTAATGGGTATTAGTTACTTCTGTACAATCATCTCCAATGAATGTGCAATTTACTGTAAACAGCAAAAGCAAAAAGTAATATCTTTATATTTTGAGGCATATTCAACTAACACATTGATTGCCTTTTCATAAACAGGGCAACATATTTGTGTGGAAGCTTAGTATATTATATTTTGTCTTTACAAAGGAAATAAGGGTTCTTCTTTTCTACAGTATATTAATATCTATAGAAGATATAAAAAGAAAACTCAGGCATTTTTTTTTTCTGAATTCTGGTTGATTTGAAGAATTGGTGACTTATCAGCTTAGAATTAAAATATATTCCTGGTTGCATGATTGCACAAAATCTATTCAATCTTGGATATTTTTTACCAACCACTAAACCCTCACTTATAAGTGATGTTTATTGATGTTATTATGATATTATGCATGACAATATAAGAATCAGGAATCTGAAAAAAATCATGCTAATGCATCTTAGCTTATGTTTAAATATGGTTTCCTTCCTTTAGCCCAAGTTCATTTAGATCCTACTCAGTTCTTATATGTGTGGACGACTAAGGAGAAAAAGAGCTAGTCCATTACTAAATTTTATTTAGATTTTACAGTGCTGAGCTTTCCTGATAGGTTGCCACTTAAAATGACCAATGCTTATATTTTATTTTTATATATATGGAATATGTATTATATTATTGAACATAAATATTCAATATTGAATCCATTATTGAACTTTACATGTATATGATAAAGTCTCAGTGAATATTTGGTTTTTAACAAGAAGGAGGGAAAAGTCGAGGAGCAATGGAGCTGCAGCAGAGGAACCCAGTGAAGAGAGTAGACTGGGCACAAGTTCAGGTACCTGCGCACAGGGGTGGGGATACCATTCTGTCATAAGGATGTGTGATAGCTTCAGAAAACAGATGACCTTTGTGGCCTCCCATCTGTCATAGCCACGATGTTTTCAACATTGACTCAGATATTTCTGACTTAATAAGAAGCCATGTACATTACTGCATCAATTTTCTATTGGGGTTTATTATATCCCTCATTTCTCCTTATTCTTTTAGTATTTTAAGAAGAAAATCTAGACATAAGGCCAAAAAAGCAAATAATCTGAAGATAAGGAAAGGCTGCTTCTTAAATATATCTGAATAAATTTCTGCAGAATGAAAAGTACCACGTCCTAAGGAACTGAATGAGAATTAGCAAGGCTTCCCATGGTGCTAAGAATTGCTCAGTGTGTTAAACAACCCTGAAGCCTCGTGCAAACCCCAAGGCCAGTCCTGTCCTTTCAACTTTGATCAGACATTAACAACCTAATGAATTGACCTTGAGACAGTACAGGGCTTTAAGTGAAAAGTACCAAGGATGTTCTTGAGAGGTTTACTCTTGTTAATTTAATGGGATTGTATGCATTCAACAAATTGAAACCATATTAAATATTTACTTTTCAAGGGGAGTATTTCCAACTTTGGAAAAGCTGCAACTTCTGCCGTGCAGGGAGAAATAGAATGCTATCTACGTTTTAATTAAATAACGCCCAGTGAATTGGGCTCCATCCTCCTCTAGAGGCATCTGGATTTCAGGAAACTTGCTTGGCTAAGTCGGTTCCATGAACCAGTTTTCCATCTTTCAAAGAATTGTTGATCTCTATTGGTCAGTTGTTCAGTTTTCGTCTGTTTTTTTTATCCTTTTTTATTTACACACTTCTATCGCGCATTAAAAAATATGAACGGTATACATATTTTTTTTTACCATTTTAACTAGAAAACTTCTGAGTTTTCACTTGATGTCATGATTTGAATAGTTTTAATAGTTTGCCAAGTTTTTTTTCTTTTACTAAAATTATTTATTAAAAATTATTTTACTGTTGTTCAATTGCAGTTGTCTGCATTTCCCCTCACCACCCCCTGCCCCACCCCAGCCATCCCCACCTCCCTCCCTTGCTTCCACCCTGCCTTGGTTTTGTCCATGTGTCCTTTATAGTTTTTCCTGAAAACCCTTCTCCCCTCCCCCCATTATCTCCTCTCACCTCTCCTCTGGTTACTCTCAGATTGTTCTTAGTTTCAGTGTCTGTGGTTATATTTTGCTTGCTTGTTACTTTTGTTGACTAGGTTCCATTTAAAGGTGAGATCACATGGTATTTGTCTTTCACCACCTGGTTTATTTCACTTAGCGCAATGCTCTCTGGTTCCATCCATGCTGTCATGAAGGGTAGGAGCTCCTTCTTTCTTTCCATTTCATAGTATTCCATCATGGAACTATACCATAGTTTTTTGATCCATTCATTTACTGATGGGCACTTAGGTAGCTTCCAGCACTTGGCTAATAGAAAGAAGGAGCTCCTACTATTTACACACTTTTTATTCAGTTTTAGTTTTTTAAGTAATTTCAGTGGAGTAGAGGGAGCAGAGATAAACCTATGTTCAATGTGTTCTTTTTAAATTGGGGTTTCCCCATGGGACTCTTAGTTCTACATTCTTTCTTTTACCTGGGATCCCGTAAGGACACATTTTATATCGGTTCCTTTTCTTTCAGTAGACACTTGATTTTTGCTCTCAACTTTCTTTCCTTCTTCTCCCTGCTTTCTCCTGCTTAATAAAAATATCATTAATATCTTTGTCATACAATAAAATTAAATATATCTTTTTTTTGAAATTTTCACCCAAGGATATAGTTATTGATTTTAGAAAGAAAGGATAGGAGAGCAAGAAGCATCGGTGTGAAAGAGAAACATTGATCAGTTGCCTCTGTAAGCACCCTAATTGGGGATCAAACCCGCAACCTCGGCATGTGCCCTGATCAGGAATCAGGGTGTGCGGGATAACACTCTAAGAACTGAGCCACGCAGCCTAGGCTAAATATATCTATTTTCAATGGAAGTTTAGCTATTGAAATGCCAAAGCAATTAGATGTTGGCAGAATTTCTAAAATGGCCTCCCAATGGTGTGCTGCCCTATCCCAGAAACCTATGAATATGATCAGATAGCAGTTTTGTGAATACACTATGTCATATGGCACGATTTACTTTAAGATCAAGAGGAAATCCAGGATTATGTGGGTGGACCCAGTTAAACGCATGAGCCCATAAAAGTGGAGAGCTTTCTCCTGCTGTAGCAAAATAAGAAGGCAGAAGAGGAATGCAGAGAGATTCAAAGTGTGAGGGGACTTGAAGGGTCACTCTTTTTAAGATGGAAGGAACCACATGAGAAGAAGTGGGTGGACTCAAAGAACACAGAGTGAACATTGGCTGACAGCCAGCAAGGAAACCTCAACCTACCACCACAAGGAAATAAGCTCTACGACCATCTGAGTGCATTCCGAAGTGGATTCTTCCCAAAAGCCTCCACCTGAGCATTAAACTTAGCCAAGCCTGTCTAAACTCTTAACCACAACTTGGAGATAATACATTTGTGTTATATTTTAGGCAACTAAGATTGGGATAATTTGTTATGCAGTAATGGTAAACTAATATGCTATCTCACTTAAAGCTCCTCCCCTATTATATTGCCATGAACTTTGGGCCCCCAAAACAGATATACTGAGGGTGAACATGACACTCTGGGAGTGTGTATGTGTATGTTTTTGTACCCATCATGTAGATATCCTTTTAAGTTCCCTTCTTCTCTGTAAGTAGCACCCTCTCAAGCTGGCTCAGAACAAGAGAAGAAAACTAGGATAGAAAATTGGTGAGACCAGTCTATTGGTCCTCATTCTCATTAAGCAATCTCCTCTTGTGTAACCTCTCTGTGCCCTCTGGGCACCTGCTGTCTAGGAAACAGCTGTGTGGAGCGTGCAAGAACCAAAACTTTCAACAAGGGAGGGTATTCTTCCCAAGGCTGGAAGAATGCTCATCCTGGAAGAGATTCCTATACGCCCAGCTTGTCTCTTGTCTCCCTCATGGCAAAACCCCGGCTTTGCTGTCAAAGAATGTTTCTGTACCATTTCTTCTTTTACTACAATGCAAATTCACCACTTTGTTGAGTTAGGTGGATGGCAAGATTGTCATACTGGTATTTCATATATGTGGCTTTGTGGGAAAATGAGATGCTCTGCATAAGCAAATTTTTCATTTAAAAATTGTTCCTCTGTCACTGTCTTTTTTAAAGCTTTCATCACTTAAACTTAAAAAAAAAACTTATTACCCAGACTTATTATATGGGAAATAAAGAATATCATTCACATTTTTATTGATGATTCATGGTCATTTTCAAAGCTATCATTTATTTTACAGCTCTGTTTCTGCAGTGATGCCCTTAGGGACCATTGTTCTTATACTAAATGGCCCCAAACCACTAAATCTTTAATTCTACTCTGCAGTTTATATTTTTCTGCTATTTTCCTTATAAATGGGATGTTAATTGTAACCCATTGCTGCTTTTGACATATCTGTACCCAGCAGTTTCCTACCCACACACGTGTGTAGTTCTAAGTCCAAAGTTGAAACATACGACCTTAAAATCAAGTAATTTATATTTATTTGTACAGACAATGAAGTTATAGATAAATATAATAAAGACTTATGAGAGCTTACACTTCAATGTTTTAAATTTACCAAGTATTAATTGAATAGCTATTATGTCCAAAAATTATATGGCTTATATGAAAGTCTAGACATTTTGAAATTAATGAATAGGCAAAAAAATTTATGCGTCTATTTAATAAGAATATTGTATTAACTCTCATTATATCTATTACAAAGATATCATAAATTCAACATTAACCTGTTTAACCATTAATTTAATTTCTGGTACAATTAAAGAATATACAGGGACCCAGCACAAATGACACCCCTTTTTATTACAAAATCATATGCATGTAATTCTGTAACATAACCATATCACACTCAAGTACACCATATGACATTTTAGGTGAAATGTTCAAACTAAAGCCATGAATCATTATACCCATATTACTACCCTACCAACCACACTCAAGCAGGTGTTACTTCTGCCAGACCCTGGATTTGTATCTATATAATATATATTAGGTGGTCAAGACTTCAACTTAATATTATATTCCCAAGAGTACGAATGCACATTAAGTACCAGTTGCAAATATTGAAAAGTAGCCCAATTGGCTTTTCTGCCACTCTAATCCTCCTGTGTAACCAATATCTTATGTTAAATCTCTTTAATTGGAAAAATCTTGAGTGATTTCTGTTTTCCTGGTCACACTTTGACTACTACAACACGCTAATACAAACAGGAAATTTGGAATATTTTGTGCATGACCTTAAAAATGTGTTCAGAGTTTCCATTACTCCAGATAGGATATGAATGCTACATTTATTATAAAACGTTATTTTAAATGATATACAAACGAAAATGCATAGATTTTTGACCTCTGAATTGACCTTGCGAGACCATGTGGAGTGTAGTATTTACTCTGGGTCTGCATATACTCCTGGCACAGGGCAGCCTACACACTAGGCCTCTCAAATCTCAGTTCAAAATGAATAATTCCAAAGAACCTCAAGCATTCCATGATAAGTGTTAGAGGATAGCAGTAAGTACACCTATTGAGGAGTGTACCAAAGTTAAAGTTAGCCAGGCCAAAACAGGCAGTGGCTTTCCAAAGGCACTTAATGACCTCAGAGCAGAAGTGGTGCATGGTGGGTACTGATTTGTTGTAGTGCTACCATAGTAATATGAACTGCATGCTTGCAGTGTGCCCAGTCCAGAACCACTGTGCTATAATGCAGGAAGGAAATAGTCGAATCATAAAACATTTTTTGTCTCTTAGAAGTTCACAGCAGCTAAGGGCATCTGGCTGGGCTTGACAGGAAGCAAAAGGACTATGAAATACAGTACTCCCCTCTTATTCAGTTTTGCTTTCTGGGGTTTCAGTTACCTCCTGTCAATCACGGTTCAAAAATATTTAATAGAAAATTCTGTAAGTGAACAATTTATAAGTTTTAAGTTGTGTGCCATTTTAAAATGTGATAGAATCTCACTGTCCCACTCCATCCGTCCCAGGATGTGAATTACCCTTTTGTCAGGTGTATCCATGCTGTATACATTACCCATCCATTAGTTACTTAGTGGCCTTCTAAGTTACCAGATCCCCTGTCACAATATTCCAGGGTTTGTGTGCATGTAACACCTCAAATTGCAGGAGAGTAATGGTGTCAAATTGGATACACCAAAGAGAAGCCTTACAGTGCCTCCTGTAAGTGAAAGGGTATACATGTATAAAAAAAGAGAAAGAAATAGGAGATGGAGAGTGTGGTACTGTCCCTAGTTTCAGACACCCACTGGGGGCTCTTGGAAAGTATCCCCTGTAGAAAAGAGGAGACTACTGTATAAGTAAAGTGGTATGTGCCAATTTTTAATATTAGCCAGTGAAGTCATTCATACCTTACGAACTCTGAAAGTCAGCCGGTAAAGTCAACCATACAAAAGAACATTCCTGAAGGGCAGAGCTCATGGTGTTTATTTATCTTTGCATGTCTCCCAGTGCCTAGAACAATGTGTGTACACAGTAGAAGGGCTAACGCATGTGCATTGAACTAAACTGACTAGAGAACTTGCTTCCCTCTTCCAGACTACAGAATCTTGCAAACTCCTTGGGAGTTCAAGTTCCCTCTTGGCACATACAGATTCTGCCCTATCTAGCCCATTTAAATTAACAATGGTTGAAAGTGCTCAGGACATCCTGAAACATTTCATTAAAACATGGGGCTCTTTTCTAGGAACTTGACTTAGTAACTTTGAAGAGGCAAATATATTAAAGATGGGGTGCAAAAGTACCTCAAACCCCCCTCACTCACCCCTCCCCATAGGTCTTGCCCAGAAAGAGCTTTTACCAACAGGATTTATTTGTTTATTTGTTTACTGGGTTTACCATACAAATAGAAATAAGCCCCACCCCAGCCTCCGCCCACCCCTTTACAGGGTAAGAACTTTGGATCTGGCAAATTGAAAAAGAAAGGTTGAAGTGCATTGTGGTGGTTTTGGAACTGGGAAATTTCTATATTCTCTGTATCTTTCTCTTAGTTTGCACTTAAGCCTCGAAGGGGAAAAAAATTCTTTCACATACCTGGCTGGGTATGGGAAACTGTTAAGTAGTGGTTAGAACTGGGAGGGTTGGAGGGAACTTTCCTCCCCCATTTTTTAAAGTTTGGCTGAAGGTCTTTCTGCCCGCAGGCTACAGTCACATTAGCGGTGGGAAATTGGATAAGGACAGCACAATGACAAATCCAGGTTGCTTGCAATAAGTTGCTAATCCCTTTGCTTTAATATCGGAGCAGCGTATAATGATGTTTGGACATCACTCCAGTTTACTGACGACCCCACTGGGGCCAGCAATAGAACCTTACAACTGTCTAACAAGGCATCAGGTGACTCCCGTCGTCACAGCAACGGACACTGGAATCTAATCTTCCCTCCATCCCTTCTAGCACCCAATAACGCCTAGATTATATAAGTGGCCCATCATTGCTTGGTAACTTGAATCAATTAACGTTAATTCGCACAATGCTATGATGTATTGTGATCACTTTCATTTCAGGGAAGGGGGAGAAATTGCTATAAGTCACCTAAAATGAGGTTGTCGGTGGTGCTGAGGTATTAATTGGGTGTCCATATTAAATGCAAAAGGAGCCCCATCGTGAAAGGAAAGTGGATGAGTGACTCTCTTGGCTGCTATTGACCTATCAGAAGAAGACAGTGCCCTTTTCCTTTGCTTTTATCTATTACAGTTTTCCCTATTGCGTGTCAAGTTGATGTATTATAAAAAATTCATTTGGTGACCTTTCACCCCCTTAGCAGATTAAACAATTTCACTTCGATGGCATCATTAACAGGACCCTGCATTTAATGATGATTTCTCTAAAAGGCCACGGAGATTCGATTTTAAGCTAACAGATTTATTGCACTATTATAACATATCGTAAAAAACTGTACCACCTACGGTCAGGTTTTAGGATAGAAACTGCTTAAGAGTTTATGTGGAGCTTAAAGTGGTATTACCTTGGGATATGCTGTAGCAGCAAGTCTCTGACCTCCAGTGAGATGCTGTTTACATTTAATAAGAGATGTTTGCTCACAATAAACTTTAAAGTGTGTCAGGGAGAGGCCTTTCAGCGGGTGTTCAGGTCCCCCGTCCCTTCGCCTCTAGACGCCAACGCGCTTATGTCAGGATCTCTGACGGACCCTTTCAGTTTGTGTGACCCACACTGCTAGCCTGACTCCGGTCCTGCGTCAGAAAGCGTCTGAGAACCAGGTTAGGGGAGAAGTAGATCTGGTAACAATGTTACAATTTTCCAATAACCTGGACCCATAGCAGAATAGAATTGAAAGCCTAGATTTTAAAAACCTGTTTTAAGTTATTCCCTTTAAAAAAATTAAGAGAGCTTTACCCACTCAGGTTGAGCAAACTAACAAGTGATGATTGCGCTGGTGTGCGCTGGATTCCCAGTGAACAGTGAACAACTGCAGCAGAGCCTTGGCCAGTGGATGACCCAAGGCGGCTCTTAGGGCTACTCTGCCCGCTCCCCAGGGTGCTCGGGGGACAGGGAGGCTGCTTCCTATAGAAAGGTCATGTTTCCTGACCCACTGCATTTGCTCTTCCACGATTTCCTCTTTTAGGACGAGTTGTCACCTTTACCTGACACATACTTTCCATGTTAAATAAATACTTTATCCTTTTCTCCTCACAAAAGAAAGAGAAAGAAAAGGCTAGAGAATAAAGGGTTTGACTCACAAGCATTTAATTGAGGGCAGGATAGACGACTTTTGTTTTTTTGCAGTCAAATCCATTTTTGTTAGACCTGACCTAGGATGCACTGAGGATAAGTCACCATGGGATGCTCCATATTAGTGGGATATATGTGATGTATAAAGTCTGTTTATATATTTTTGTTTAATTGCTAAAAATCTATTACATGTCTACGATGTATGATATGTAATAGGGTCAAGGGGGCAAAAGATATATAATCCATAAATTGTATGTTCTTTTTAAAATAATGTTCTTTTAAACTGTATTTATTGATTTGAGAGAGAGAGAAAGAGAAACATTGATTTTTTTTTGTTCCATTATTTATGCACTCATTGGTTGATTCTTGTATGTGCCCTGACCTGGGATGGAACCCGCAACCTTGGCATATTGGGACGACTCTCTAACCAACTAAGCTACCTGGCCAGAGTCTATAGTTCTTTTAATAAAGCTATGTTAGTCATTAAAAATGCCAAAGCTCTAGGAAAAAAGATGTTTTAAGGTATCATGAATTATATATAACCATTTCGTTTTATTTTGTTTATGCCATGTTTTTGCTAAGTCACACCAGCAATTAATGTGCTTGAAAGGGGTGAAAAAAATACAGCTCATTGGTTGACTGCTCCACACCTTGGTCATAACCTTGCTCTTTGTAGAACCTTTGGCAGTTATGCCTAACCTTTGTAGAACCTTTACCCTTTTTTGGACCTCAGTTTCTTCACATATAAATAACAGTACCTACTTCATAGTATCATTTTAAAGATGCAATGAGTCTGTACATGGAAAGCTTAGAAGAGTACCTGGTACATAGTTAGTACTCAGCACATACTCACTATGAATATTATTCTCCCTAAGGGCTTCCTTCATGTAAAATCAATCGATCAATGACTTGCACAGTTGTTGAACCTGTTAGTGCAAGCACACTGTGGAGAGCGTAAATGGCGAGGGTGGTTTGCTGTGCGGACTGAATGAGCTTGTAGCACTTCAAACGGTGCTGCGCTGGGCTTGCTCTGGAGCGTTTCCTCATGGTGCTCAGTGATGTCATCTTGGCCATGGAGAGAGTCAGCCATGGAGAAACTACTCATGCCATGCAAACAGGACAACCCTGAAAATCAGGGTCTTTGGGGAGAGAGCTGGTTGACTACTAGACTCCTGAACACATCCCACCGCCTAAGTATCATCCTCTGAGTTCCCTCACTGGGGCTTGTTGGGGACTGATATTAATAAACTGTGATAAACATCGAAGTTTGGAATTTATGGTTCTCCCCGCATCCCCTCACACCCAATCCATTGTTTACTAGAGCTAAGCAAACATATTATATAAAGATGTAATTATTCTTCAGTTATAAGGTAATGTTCACTATGAAGTATATTGTTAAGTTTCTAGATGCCAAGGCTAATATTTCACGGGGAATAATGTACTGTGGAAAACAGCCACAGCAGTGATATGTGTAATCTTACGGATGTATTCCATTTTGTTTTACATGTGCCAGAAATACAAGCGATTTTAAAGCTGGGAACGTGATATATATTCGGCCCTATGCTCTTTCAGTCCTGGTCCAGCCTTCAGATGGGGAAGTGGGAAAAGAGCTTCCAGTACAACCACAGCTCGTTTTCCTGGACAAGCAGGTAACTTGTTCATGGCTGACAATCTCTCAAGCCGGGCGGGCAGATGTCCTGAGCACACAGGGTAGGTCCCATCATTGGGACATGAATTTTCAGAGTGCCCACTGTGCGACAGTGCACTGCGAACTTCTCACTACGGCTGGCGCCATCCTTTCGTTTCACAGCCTGCTTTCCTGCCCCTTTGCATGGATGGCCGGCTCTTGATTATGGGTAAAAATATAATTCTGAAACTTTTCCTCCCCAACCAAATTTTTGAAGTAGGTTTCTCATATCTTTTCAGAAATCTAGCCTTCTCAAGAAGTACATCTGCATCTGAAGAAGTAATTGTATATGCTAATGAAGGAATTTGTGCCATCACATCTTCATAATAGTTTTGTTATTTAAATGATTTTGCTTATATGTGGTTTAAGTAAATCATTAACAAGAGGGTTCAGTGCTTAATTCTAATTTCAGTGGCCATGTCCTCTGACTCCATTTTATCTTTCTGTATTTACTAAAGTCGTGGAAGAAAACTAAGTGAAATAGGATAATTCAATCTACTTTCCACTCTTTATTTTTAAAATGCATCTTCTGACATTTGCAGAGGGACAAGGCCACTGGACTGAGGTCCACACTCGGAAACTGTCACTTTTGATTTAGTCTGGCACTCACCCAACCCTCTCCCGCTTTCTTCTCTTGACCTTGCCTCCCGTTAGCCATCAGCACATGACACCACTCCTCCCCTATGGACTCAGCTTTCCTTTCTCCTCTTAACCACCTTGCCCACTGTTTTCTGCAGTGATGTCCTTCTCTTCTCTCAATACACTAATTGTAATGTGTTCTTAACATAAGAAAGAAAATGCTTATTTGTTATTTTCCTTCCTTTACTTGTTTGTACTGAATTTGTACTTTATGAAAGATTCCATTCTGAATGCTCTTCTTTTTTTAGATAAATTCAGATCTTCTTCTGAATCCAACTTTTCCTTTTCATTTTTTCTATTTTCAGAATCGGAGAGTCGAGTCATTGGGGCTGCCGTATGAGCCTTGGGCCGTCTCTGTCTCTCTGGAAGGGACATCAGGTTCTGTGCTGAAAGGTAGGTACCAGTGACATTCAGAGACCTGTTACTACTGCATCTGCACAGAAAATGTTTTGCAACCACTAGGGACTCATAGCAAGGTCAGCAATACTCAGTATCTTTAGTCATTTCAGAGAAACATCCTTTATACCCAGCCTACAATGCCAGTGTCTATGAAAAGAAAGTTTTGGCTAGCAGTAAATTCTTTAGGAACCACCTCCTCCTCTCCTCCCATCCTCTGAGTGATGAAGGTGCATTTTTGTCAAACCATATCCCCAAAATGGTGTAAAGAAAAGAGCATGTCCTCTAAGACAAATGATTTTTTGGTACAGTATCATGGACTGACCCAGGGAGCAAGGTCACCCATACAAGGTGGTTTCTAGGGAGAAACACTGGCTCTCAATGATGAGCCAGTTGAAAAATGTGATGGCAAATGCCAAGCACCTGGCCCAAAGCAGATGCTCAAGTTCATTGTCCCCTTTCCCCCTTTGTTTTCTGTTACCTTTCTGTGCAGTTTCAGTACCATTGCTTAGCTTCATTTACTTTCCCTGGACCATGTGCATGTGAAAATTAAAAAAAAAACAAAAAACAAGCATCATTTTATTGTTTACTTCCGTGAGTTTAAATATTTTAGATATCTCATGTAGATGAAATCCTGCAGTATTTGTCCCTCTGTGACTGGCTTATTCCCTTGGCATAACTGTCCTCAGTGTTCATCCATATTTCAGAATTTCCTTTTTAAAGGCTGAATAATATTCCGTTGTTCATGCATACCATATTTTCTTTATTTGTTCATCTGCTGATGGACACTTAGATTGTTTCCACATCTTGGCTGTGTGAATAGTACTGCAAATGACATGCAGTGCAGCTATCTCTTTGAGATCCTGATTGTAATTTTTGCAAAAGTACTCAGAGTGAGCTTGCTTGTTTATATTTCTATTTAAATTTTTTGGGTAATATCCATAGTGTTTTCCATAGCAGCTGGACCATTTTGCATTCCCACCAACAGTTTATAAGAGTTCCTATATGAGTTCAACATTCTCTACATCCTCACGAACTCTTGTCTTTTGGTATTTTGATAATAACCATCCTAATAGGTATAAGATAATACCTCACTGTGATTTTTATTTTCGTTTCGCTGGGGATTAGTCATACTGAGCATCTTTTCATATGCTTGTTGGCTATTTGTAAGATTTCTTTGAAAAAATGTCTAATCAAGTCGCTGTTTTTTAATCAGGTTATTTGTTTGTTTGTTTGTTTGTTATTAAGTTGTAGAAATACCCTATGTATTTTGGATATTAACCCTTATCATGGCTTGCAAATATTTTCTCTTATTCTATAGTTTGTCTTTTCACTCCGTTTATTGTTTGCTTTGCTATGGAGAAGATGTTCAGTTTGATGTTATACCCCTTGTCTAATTTTGTTTAAGATGTCCACACTACCCAAAAATGATCTACATATTCAATGTGATCTCTGTTAAAATCCCAATAACATTTCTTATAGAATTATTAAAAAATTAGAAAATTCATATGAAACAACAAAGAAATCTCAAATAACCAAAAAAATCTTGAAACATAAAAACAAAACCAGAGGCATCAAAGCCACAATGGTCCAAATTTCAAAATATATTATAAAACTCTAGTAAATAAAACAGCATGTTACTTGCATAAATACAGACCTATAGATCAATAAAACACAACAGAGAGCCCAGAAATAAGTTCATGTACGTATGGTCAACTGACAGTAACCAGGGAGCCAAGAACACACAATGGAAAGAGGAGAGTCTCTTCAACAAATGGTGCTGGGGAAACTGGATATCCACGTGCAACAAAATAAAAAAAGAATAAAGTTGGGCCATTGCTTTATACCACACAGGAAAGAAAAATCAACTCAAAGTGGATTAGAGTCTTAAATATAAGACCTGATACTATAAAACTCCTAGAAGAAAACATAGAAGAAAATCTTGTCAACAATGGTCTTGGCAAAGGTTTTTTAGATATGACATCAAAAACACAGATAACAAAAGCAAAACTAGAGGGTGTATCGATAACTCTTTAAAAAAACTAGCTTATCAGATTTCTTATACTTTCATAAGCCAATTAAAATATTTCTATTGGGTTTAGATTGTCTGTAATGTTTTTTCCAAACTTGTAAAAGACTTACCTACCAGTTCAAACATCAGCCTATCTGCAAAATTGCTGGTTTCCCCGGGAAGGCCATGACTTTACGGTTATTTCTTACTCTACCCAGACTACATGTCAAAGCTCATTCACATGGCTCTTGTAACATATATGAAATGCTAAAATGTATAGGAATAAGTCCATCATAGAAGTGCTAAATCTTGCCTCTCCTGCTAATTGCATTTCTTTGGGCCTAAATTATTTCTGTTGTCTGGCATACAATATACCTGCCTCTCCTGAGGATATTGTTTTTCATTCTTTCATTGTTACTGTCTCTAAAAAATGAAGGAGATAAAATTGTTATGATCAAGTTTCCAAGAAAATGAATTCTTATTCAACATAGTTTTTAATAAGTTAATGCCAGGATTTTTGAAAATTGCTATATTATTTAGATTATAACTGTTGTTTCTGTGCTGAAAATTTTCTTGAAGCGACAACTGACATTTCATGATTAAATATTTCATAGCTTCAAAACTTTTATTGTTTAAAGTTTGTTTCATTCTTTTGTTTTCTTATTGGAGCTGTAAATTTGACTGTTATCTCTTTTCAAATTGCTTTTCAACTATTTTTGCCTATAAATTTCCTACTGTCTCTACTTATTAAGAAACTGAAGCTTTTCAGCCTGTGGACAAAAATAATTTTTCCCCAAACTTCTATAGCCTTGTTACTGTCCTCCTTACCCTGTCTACTTTCTCTCTGTATAACCCAATTTTAAAGGTCCAAATGCTGCTGCTCATTTTATAAGGATCACCTCAATGACTTTCCATATCTTCCATACTTCTACTCATACAATTGATATTTTATTCACTTTGGTGAAAGTAACACTCATATTGCTGACTCATATTTTTGTTCTTCTTGGAGATTTCTTCGCCCAAATAATTAAATCTGAAACTCCTTAGGTTTGAAACCCTACAGGGAAAAGACAACCCAAAATGTTTCCTATACAAATTTTCACAGACAAGCTACATTGTTAAGATAGTAAGGTAATTAAGCAAAGCTATCTAAGGTTGGCTAATGTAAAAACTAAACTTTCAAAACTGCATTATGAGGTAATTTTCAATTGCTTGTTTTGATGATGTCACTTTGTCCATTCTTCAGTGCCATGTAGCATTTTGGTCTGGAATGTATAAGATACAACAGTAATTCTGATCTCAACACAACAGCATTAAAAATAATCAATGTTCAGCTTTTTTCATGTTGTAGTGATATGTACCTATATCAGTTACCCTCACCTGACTACTGAAACTCACCTAGTATATCTTCTACTATCAGGGATGTCTAATCCATGACCCCCAGGCCACGTGTACCCCAGGACAGCTATGAATACAGCCCAACACAAAATCATAAATTTACTTAAAACTTTCTTTTTGCTCATCAGTTTTTTTTAAAGATTTTTAAAAATTTTTATTTATTTATCTTTAGAGGAGAAGGGAAGGAGAGAGGGAGAGAAATATCAATGTGTGGTTGCCTCTCATGCGTCCCCTGCTGGAAACTAGCCTGCAACCCAGGCATGTGCCCTGACTGGGAATCGAACTGCGATCTTTTGGTTTGCAGGCCTGCGCTCCATCCACTGAGCTACACCAGCCAGGGCTTTGTCATCAGTTTTCATTAGTGTTTGTGTATTTAATGTGTGGCCCAAACAATTCTTCTTCCAGTGTGGCCCAGAGATGTTGGACACCCCTGCATCTGCTTCATACATTCCCCATATTCTACACTTTAATCCACACTCCAAACCATACACAGACTGCATGCCTTACACTTACTACATATCTGTCTCTGTCCTTTCATCCTTCTATAACAGAGTATCATAGGCTGGAGGGCTTATAAATAAAGAAAAGTATTTCCCACAGTTCTTGAAACTGCAAAACCCAAGATCAAGTCCCCAGCAAACTCCGTGTCTGGAAAGGACCCACTTCCTGGTTCGTAGACAGCCATCTTCTTACTGTGTCCTCCCATGGCAGGAGGGATGAGGGAGCTCTCCAGAGTCGCTTGTATCAGGGCACTTAGTTACATTCACGGGGATTCTCCCGATGGTCTAATCATTTCTTGAAAGCCCCCCCCCCAACCAAATACCATTATATTGGAGATTAGGTTTCAACATTTGAATTCTGGAGGGGTGCAAACATTCAGTCCATAGCAATACCTTTCCTGTACTCCATAACTTACCTATATCTGGTACCTCATTCATACCTCATGCCTTACCTGTACTCCATATCCTTAGTCATACTCCATACTGCACCCATACTCTGTACTTGACCAACACTCCATACCTTTACTCCTGCTCTATCACTTACCCATACCCAGGGCCTTATTCATATTCCATGCCTTACTGATACTTTTATAATATTGTGGTAAAATGTACAAAACATAAAACTTACTACCGTAATAATTTTATATGTTTAGTTACCCATATTTTTTACCTTACCTATACTTCATACCTTACTTATACTTCATACCTTACTCACACTCTATACCTTAGTACCACAGTGCTTTATACATTACCCATATCCAGTATCTTACTCATACTCCATGCCTTATTTGTACTCCATACCTCACTTCTGTACTGTACCTTACCTAGACTCCATACTTTACTTCACCCCACTCCTAATAGCCCCCAAAATCCTTCCTTATTTTTCTGTCAGGCACATCCCAAGGATCTGATCACTGACTAGCTGAGAATCGCACTGTGACCATGCACAATGAATGAGGCATGAAATTGCAATTTTATTCTATTAACACTGACTCATGCTAAGTGAGGTGACTCACCTGGATCAGTATTGTCACCATTGTTCTCCTTGGGAGATTCAATGGGAAAGTGTGAGGAATAGGCTGAGGTTGTCTTCTATGCCCACATTTTTGTGTGTGTATATCATGTAGGAAAAAATGTATTGTGTTGTGTCATTTTCTGTTTTTAGAATGAATGCCACATTACCAAGATGTCCCATTTCATATGATTGAAAGTATCTTTTAAAACCATCTTGAAATACTCCTTAACTTCAGAAAGAATGCCAATCCATTTGGGATGGATTGCGTAACTTATTCTAAGTATTTCCTGAAGAAAAGCAAAATAACAACAAAACTATACCTATGTATCCGGCCTAATTTTTTATTCTGCAATTTAACTTGATGTTTTTTTGTCTCAGTAGATCTCCTCAGTAAAAAAGAGATTGTTAACAAAAAAAAAAGCAGATTTAGATACAAAAAGACTATTATTTAAGGGCCCTTCAGATTCTTTGATAATAATAGATTCTAGTATTAGACAAAATATTTTAGTATTTTTAAAAAATGAAGTCTGAACATTAATGATGTAATAATTTGCCTGTGTGTACTGCTAGGGTGAGAGATGGTGTGGCAGAGAATTGGGGCCGAAAAGGTATTTAAGAAACTATGTGCCCGGTGAAAACATTCTCAGGTAGCATTCCTTGTCAAGTCACGTAATCAATTTCAGTTGTGCACGAGCCTAGCACCCCATCTCCCCCCAAGTTCCCTCAGCCAGTCCATTGTTCATACCGACTTGATCAGGGAGCCGGTCAATGGCATTTGTATACTTTACAATTACCATTCCAGAGATATGATGAACCCTGGAGTAATATACTGTACTTGGCAGCAACTGCCTCGGCTTTTGTGCACATATGCTTCAAATCTGAGAATATCATAGATATATATATGGGAATCTTTGCAGAGATCTCTGAGGCAAGCTGGTATTTAACACAAAAGCAAACCCATTTGGAGCTAAAGCACTTTCCATTAGGCAGTTTGGCGGCTGTTTATGAGGCAAACTCACTGTGCTCCATGGACACATTTCGATTAAATGCTGCTTTGTATTCCTCCAAAGATGGGAACAATAAGGACGTTTGTCAAAGGAAAAACTGCAGCAAACGATTTCATGTTGAACATCTGTACTCCGCAGTTCATTGTTTGCAAGAGTTTATTGACCATAATTTTGATGCATATAGGTTTTAAAGAGTATAAACTGCATTTATCTTGGGCGCCTATCATTTATTTTAGTCTTGGCTTATTTATTTCCATTTTTCTGGGCATTTTATTTATTTTGGGACTCTGAAGAGATGAAGGAAAATATGTTTCCAAGAAGGGAAGTTTAGTTAGCTCTGCAGTATTGACGAGGAAAGACAATATTTTCACAAAAAAGGACTGAGCAATTGAAGTGAAAAATGTAACACTAAGCATATATATGTATTTTTATGATACCTTTCAGTCTTAAAGATCTCCAACCAATTTATAAACTTTAAGACCACTCTCCTAACTTATTGTCCATTGTACCAATCACAGTGACTTTTCCAGAGTGAAATGTAGCAGCCGATAATTAGCAAACTAATCTGAAGATACTGGAGTCAAAAGACTAATTAATTAATGGTGATGTGAATGTGATCCTGCCTTAAGTCATCTTCTTTCACTTTATAAATAGATGGCTCATTTTTAGAAGATGTCAGGTTTTTTGTTTTTGCATTTTATTCAGGGAGGCCATGGTCCAGGCAATTGAAGTTGCTAAATCTTTATCAGTCACGATTTTATATTTTGCAGAAGTCTTGGTCAATTGGCCTCACTCTGCCCCCACATAAACTACAGAGCCTTTGAATACAAAAGACGCAGACACTAAAAACTGACCACCTAGAAAGACAAGAGTACCTAGAAAGACAATAGTCTTTCTCGAGAGAAATTTACTAATGAAATAGCGAAGATATAGTAGTGGTGAAGAATGCTAACTCTGAAATCAGGCACATTTGGGCTATAACCCCAGCACCAAGTAATTTAAACTTTTATGAGCCTATTTCCTAATCTCTAAATAATATAGACAATAATATATTTTAAATGATTTTGTGTAGTTTATTTCTAATGCATTTATAATGTATATAAAGCATAGTGTCTGGTTAATTATAGTTAATATATGAAAACTAGAAATTTACAATCAAGTATCAATTTTAGTTAGAGAAATTAGACTGATACTTAATATATGGTTCAACATATGTTAGCTGTTACTACTCTGCCTTAGATTATTTGGTTCCAAGACTTGTGTAAGAAAACCCTGATGGATTTAGTGACCTCTTGAATTAAAAGAATATATTTTTCCTTTATTGTCCAATTGCCCCTCTATAGAGCACACTTGAAGAGACTGTTCTTTACTAGATGACTAACACTTTTTGTTTTTGTGTCTGTTTGCAGGGTGTACTCAGGCAGAAACTCGAGATGGTTATGTGAGCTTCTCTAACTTGGCAGTCTTGATCTCTGGGTCAGATTGGCACTTTATTTTTACTGTCACTTTCCCTCCAGGTAATTTCAGCACAATGTGTTTTTATTATCTGTTTTTTTATTAAAAAATAGCCCCTTCTCTAGCTTCTGTCATGAATAAAAAGTCATCTAAATATAGAAGAAAACCAACATCACTTGTTTATATTATTCAGGTGTGAGAAGCAAGAACACATGTAGAGATTAAGCCTCAGGAGAATCCCGGTAAACAAGAATCCAAATGTACATTTTCCTCCAGTTGTTAAAATTTACTTTGAATTTTCTACTTTAAAAAAAAATTTCTGTGACATTTGAGAACAGTTATTTGGATATTAATTAGGTAATTTTAATTTATAAAAAAGAGAGCCGTGGGATATTGCGTATTATGACTTCTTATTTTCCATTTCTGCCCTCCTCACCCATTGCCCCCAACCCCACAAATAGCGACTATGCCCATTTGGAATCCTGGTACTTTGGAAGCATAGGTGTAAAGTATGTGAAAATTACTTATATAATCCAGTTCTTCTTGAAAACATATTAAAAAGAAATTTCCCTTCTGAAATATTCTTGAAAATTTTTTGATTTGTTAAGGCTAGTAATAACTATTCAACAAGCTTATAGCAGGTAACGTGTTAGTTAAACTTCAAAGCCAGATGAACTACGTAAAATACCACTCTCATTTCTATGAAGGGTAGACCTGGGAGTCCAATTTCTGGCATCCTTTTTTTAAAGCATTGAACTCTGATAAGAGCAGAGTGACCCACTTGAAAAAAATTTTAAAAGATTGCATGCATTATTGTGATTTACCAGAAAAAATTCACCTAAAAGCATTTTAAAAATAGTAATATCACATTTGAATGAAAACTAGAAATTTACAATCAAGTATCAATTTTGGCTAGAGAAATTAGTCTGATACTTAGGTAATTTATGTACAGGTGTGACAATACAAAGTCTCATAAACGGCATTAGGGCAGTCGTTACTGGATTTAAGTCTCAGATATTGAAAATAGCAAAGGAAACCAAATGTTTTGATGTGAAGTATCTGACGCCCAACAACAAATGTTTAATTAAAGCCAGATATTAGTCTTCCTTCATGAAACTTAAATTTCAATCGTCATAGCATACTTTTCAAAAAGTTAAAGAATGTGGCTTTCATAAAAATATATAAAGAGCACTTGTCAACAAGTTATTAAACCCATAATGAGGGAACCAGAAGGACGGCAAAGCTGTTAAATAACATGTGAAGGATGTAGATCAGCCAGGAAAGAGCTGCTGACATGAGTTTGTTAAACTGGATACAGGGCAATAAAACTGTAACCTTTGAAGTTAGATGTCTACATATATTCTTTGCAGCTTTACTGGAAAAAAAATCATTTGCAGCTTACCGATCTTGTATTAATTAAGCCTTATCCTTAATTAACATTAAATATTAAGTTGAAAAAACTATGGTCCATAGAATTGGATAAACCGTGGATGGGCCAATTTGAAAATACTCCAGTATGACATTGATGAGATCTGTAATCATTTTCCCCCTTAATTCCAAGTTTTGGATCATTTTTCTTCACCAAGGAAATATCTTCTGTGGTCAGGTGATATTCTTATTAATTATGTCAGACAGATATTATTTTAATATCTATGAAGGCATTCTAATTTAAGTACAAGTTCATCCAGAAACGTGTTCAATGTCCTTGACCATGGGGTTCCCAGAGGTATATTTTGGAGGGTAACGCATGCAAAGTTAGATATTTTGTCCTAGAGACTTTTGTCCTTTAATGTTTTCAGTGGTGACTTAAGACTGAATACTTTATCAAGGTTATTTTAAGGAATAAGTTATAAAACAAAATGTAAAGTGTGGTGTAACTCAAACTTCTTAGTAACACTCGTGATTTTGAATTGAGTTTGGTGTTCACGTTGACTAGACCACTGCTTTATTTTAGGTCCCTCCTATAGCTTGTAAAGTAGACTACTGAGGAACTATCATTTTTCATTAGCCATTTACCCTAAATTTTTCTTCATAAATGCTTTCTTCATAAATTTTTCTTCATAATTTTCAAGATTAAGCCTGTGAGGTAGGGGTCTGTCAGAATTAGATTACAAAATTTAAATTAGAAGAGAATAGATGGGAGATAAAATGAAAGTGTAAAAAGGCCTCCACTTCTGTGACCCTTATTGCCAACACATTCTGTTTTGTTTGCATTTTATTCCCATCCCCCATCCCCTCCCCTTTGGCAACCCTCAGCTCATTCTCTGTATCTATAGATGAGCCTCTGTTTTGTTTTGTTTATGCATTTGTGCTTTTAGATTCTACGTATATGTGAGGTCATATACTTGTCTTTCTCTGATTTATTTCTCTTGGCATGACACCCTCTAGATCCATCCATGTTGTTGCAAATGGCAATATTTCTTTCTTTTTCATTGAATAATATTCTATTATATATATCACATTTTCTTTATCCATTCATTTGTTGATGGACACGTAGGTCGCTTTTTTATTGTGGCTGTCACTAGTAATGCTGCAATGAACATATGGGTAAATATATCTTTTCAAATTAGTGTTTTTGTTTTCTTCCGGTAAGTACACAGAAGTAGAATTTCTGGATCATATGGCAGCACATCTTTTAATTTGGGGAGGAATTTTCATGCTGCTTTCTGTAGTGGCTGCACTAATTTACAATCCCATCAATAGTGTACAAGAGTTCCCTTTAATCCATGGTTTTTGCCAATACTTGTTTTTTGTTGATTTATTGATGGTAGCCATTCTGACAGGTGGAAAGTAATATCTCATTGTGGTTTTAATTTGATATTATGTTGATTAACAGTACAGATACTGAGAGTAACTCCTTGTTTCCAACAATATCAATTTCTAGTGCTAGAATCATTTGGGAAGGCAATTCTCCTCCCCACATTGATAGGCCAATCAATGAATTTTTTTTTATTTCTAACAAGTTCCAAAGTCATAGATGTAACAAGCATTCATTTGTGTTGTTATTGTTTCATTCATCTATGAATCAAGCAGAAAACTTGCAATAAGTTCTGTTATTTTTCCTCTTCTCTGTCAGGGAGAGAAACAAATAGAGAGGGGAACAAATTATCATTTCTGTTTTAGATACACAAACACTGAGGAACTGAGAAGTTAAATTGTTCTGTCCAAGTGTGTATGGAATCTTCATAAGTCTTTCTAAAATGTTGACTAATCCAGCTCACTTATTTATTTCTGAACTTTCTAAGATACTGCCAAGAGGGAAGTTTTCTGTAAGTTTATATTACTGACATTCCACCCAGGCTTTCCACATTCACTCATTGGCAGGGTCTAGGCCGTGGTTCCTCTACCCATTTCTTGGAGCCACAGAGTTCTTGTGGGTTCTCAGGGGCTTCCGGGCATTCCCAGAGAAGCTCTGTAGCACTTGCCATGTCCATGTCCGAAATACTCTTTCTCCAGAAATCCACATGGCTCACTCAGCACTTTGCTCAGATTTTTTACCAATGTCACCTACT
>PVKM010007559.1:0-41256 GCA_004027735.1 Carollia perspicillata | reverse complement strand
GTGGGGAGGAAGTACAGAGAATAAGTAGCATAGATGGTGGGGAGAAAATAGACAGGGAGAGGGCAAGAGTAGTGTGGGAAATGTAGAAGCTAAAGAACTTATGATACATGGACATGAACTAAAGAAGGGGAGTGTGGGTGGGAGGGGGTATGCAGGGTGGAGGGGAATAAAGGGGGGAAATGGGAGAACTGTAATGGCGTAATCAATAAAATATATATATATATTAAAAAAAAACAAAGAGGAAATGCTGAAGACAGAGTGCTAGAATCTTCAAAGTGCTCAAACACATGTGGTCCTCTCACGGCCCCAACTTCAATGAAGAATTCTTAAATGAGGTTCATTTTTCATTGTACGCCTGCTAAGCAAATTATATGTTGAACCTTTTCCAAAGCTCTGGCATTGTCAAACAGGGCTGAATAGGACTGATTTGCTGGAGGGTTCCAGGTATGTATTCCTTCTCAGTCAAGAGGCCCCATCTGTTGATTCTGGGTGACATTTGATATAACCTGCCTCCAGTACCACCCACTTCAAATCATGACTTTAGAAAACAGACTCAGAAGATTCAAAACCTCACTCAAGTGTTCACCAAGGTGAATGACTGGAGAAGCATGAAGATAAAGAGTTGTGTCAGAAAGCAGGAAAGACATGGAAACAAATATGTAAGTGGACACGCATTTTAAAAAGTTCTTCTAGAAAACAAGTAAGGTTGGTGAACAGGGCCGAGAAACATCTACTACACAGTTAGATTCATTCCAAGATTTCACGATTATTAGTCAAACCTATGGCAGGGGCCAAAACAGAGCCATTTTCTCTTTTCTTCTATTTTTTCCCCTTCCCTTTATGCTTCTCCAACAGTAGAACTCTATTACAGAGATATTCAAGCCAAGTATTAACTGTTTTGTAGAGTCATCACTCTAACCTTTATCATAGGATCATTGGAATAGTCCAGCCATTGTGCTCCGTTATCAACTGCCCCCAAACTCTCCTCTCCAACAATCACAACGGCCAATATTCTAGAGGGGTAGGAAACACAGTGGGAGGCTGCCACGTCTGCACTGCTGCCCCGATCACGTCAGGCATTTTTACTTTGCTGGGAACTTTCCCACATCTCTGTGCCAACTGGTGTATTCAGCCAGGCATCCTGGCACTCACATGCTCAGTTCTCCAAAGAAACTTCAGGTGCTTACAAAAGTAACTACCTGGAATATATACAGAGCTTTATTCCATTGTAAGAGGAATGTATATTTATTTATATTCATTTGCTCCTAGTATCTGCAATCTCATGAGCTGTGTCATATAACATAGAAATATAGTAGTGAGACACTTGTACTGCACAATGTCCTTGGCTTTCACTCACCTAATTGCATTTTTATGTAAGAACGAACCACATTCTAGTATTGTGTGTTTACTGTTTTTCTTGTCTTACAAAATCAAATAATGCAGAAAATGTCCTTAGTTACTTGAATATATTCTGCCTTCCTAAATGGAGAAATTCATTAGAGGGAGGAACCAACATTTTTCTTCTGTATTTCTCCAAAGCACAAGCTATGATTTCAATGGCTAGTAGGTACTCAACAAATATTGTCATCAGACTGATTAAATGATTGACTGCATAGCTTTTTAGTTTTTTTAGACATTAAATAACATTCATATTTGAGCAAGGGCTTATTCCTCTGTGAATTATTGATTTTGAATCACAATTTACAACAGCGGAGCTCACCTGCCAAAACAACTTCAAATTAAATAGCAACTTTTGTTACACTATTTTGGAGCCATATCTGAGAAATGCAACTGACACTGGCATAGAACAGAAATGGTTTCAACAAGGCAAGAAAAGGCACATTGACTGACGGGGGCGTGCTCTGCTGCCTTGACAAACAAGAAAGAATTCAACCTCAATCTGTTGAAGTCTCAGAGCTCAAAAATCTGTCAGATTGCCATCTTTGTGCTTCATGCAAAATAATCACAGTAGCTAGAAATGATAAACTGTGAATGGTTGGGATGGGAAGCACCACATTTAATAGATCTCTTCTTTTCACTCTGCAGTCTCTTACCATGAAACCTGTGTTCCTGCTAGGAGAGAATGGTTTCCATTCTCAACTTCCAGAGGTAAAGAGCATCTCATCCCACTAGCCCTGAATAATCTTACCCACGGCTTCCACCATAATCCACATTTAGGTTTACTTTGTTGATGATATTCCTATAATTAATTGTCTCGGTGACTCCCAAGGGACCATAAAGTACCACTTTTTTTTTAGCTCTTTAATTTCCTGGACCCTTCCCAGTCTGTTTCCCCTATCATCATCCTGTTGCCATATGCATCATCAATGCTTTTCGGAGTTTTTACAGTATGTCAGGTCCTGTGCTAAGGATTATTCTATGTGGTTGTTCTGGAGATAAAAAGTAAAGGGCGCTACATGTACAACACACAATCTAAATTCAAGTCTTCAAGGCTTTCTTCTTGGAAAAGTAGACTCATTTAATTCTCTTGTTTAACTTGTCAAAGTGTTATGATTTAATCATTATGTTTAGAATAGTTATTTTCCTCTTAAGTTTACTATTATATAAAAGACAAAAATAAAATTTATGTAACAGTCATATTATAAATAATTTAAGTGACCACAGTTTCAACTTGTTTTCTTCCATCTCTTTCTCTCTATCCCTCTTATCCTATGCTTTCTTTCAAATTTCCCTCCCTCCAAATAAACACATACACATAAAATTTCTCTATTGGTCATTTATAAGAGTTTGTCACTGTCATATTAAAAATTCATTATGTCACAGGTCACAACTTCGTTTTCTGGAAAAAATCTTTTGCTATTTCACTACCACTTATGACTCCCAGGACACACATCAAGGTATATGAGGGCATAGCATCACCCTAGGACCAGAGCCTACTTCCAAAATGCATTACCTTTTTCTGGGACTAGAGTCTGGAGTAATATGGAACGTAATTTTTCACTCCAGATTGTTAATTTTTATCTATGTTTATGTCCCTACTCTCTTCCAAGGGAACAACCTGTTTCTGACCCATTTTGGAGGTAAGGGACCTTTAGGAAATACTAGTTATTTTTGAAACATAGCTTAATCTGCCCATGCAATAATGACCTCTCAACAAGTTTATTGTACACTGCTACCATTTTTCTGAGGCCATCTCTATAGAGTGAACAAGACATTTTCATGGCAGGTTATTCAGAATACATCTGGAAAGCTATCTGTTCTTTTGTAAGCAATTATGAAGTACTGTTTATTTTCAGAGCCCTGCTTCAAATATTTATTTTGAATTTATCTGTTTCCTGTTTCCTATTTACCCTCATATATCCCTGTTGTCTCTCATGATTTTATCCCTTTAGCTACCACAAATAGAAATAATTTCTTTTAAAAGTACATTAGTTTTCCATCTCTAACAGAGAATCAATAGGCTCTTCTTTTTTATAGCATTGCAGAAATCTAGAACCGGAAGGCTCACTTGCATATTCAGGTAGATATTAATAACAATGCCTGAAAGTAGCACATGGGAACATACTAATGATGTTCAAGCTGGGTCCCACACTTTTGTCAAATCTTGGTAGATTGCTGGCGTTTGGGGCACTGCAGGGAACAAGTCTGGGGGTGGCAGTTCCTTCCCACTCCTTTTATGACCATTGTTACAGAGAAAGAAAAAAAAATAGTTCCATACCTAGAAATTTCAATAATTGGAGTAAATAAAAGCATCCTTGGGTGGTTAAAATTATGAGGTCCTGAGTGAAATATAGCTTCCATTTATTTTAAGAATACTCTTAAGATGATGATTCAAATCTCTCTCTTGGTAGCCTGTTTTTTTTATTATCATTTTTTATATCAATGAGGCTATGGGCTTAACAGACTTTTTGTTCTTAGTAGACACATAGGGCAATTGACCTGTATGGTGCTTTTTGCAATTCTTTTCTAAAGTGGACTAGGCATCCTCTAGTCTTCTCTGGGAAACATTGCCACTTTTGCTATTCCTCGTGATCCTCCTTCTCTATTCCTTTCTAAAGTCACGCTCTTCAGCATGGGCACAAGTTGAGTGAAATTTGTGTCTAAGCTCCATGTGAACTCTTTGCAGGTGATTGCAAACTTCTGTGACAATAAAGGGAGAAATAACCATAATGTGAAGTTGTTTATCAGTTCATTCAGCCTCTGACCACCCTCCAAAAGCTTCAAAGAGTAAGCCAATCCATAGCAACACTGGTCATGCAGTGATCCCTACTACCTGGTTTTCCATGTAAGAATTGTTTTGCCAAAAAGTGAAAGTACCATTCACTTAATCCTAAAAATAAAATAAATCTCTAAGCAATTAAAAAAGGAGAGAATTAATTTGTTTCTGTTCTCTGAGAATGCAAGTTACTTTTTGCCAGCATGGAATAAAATTTTCATAACAAATGCAGCAAAATTAAGCTTGAGTAATAAAGTTGTCAAAACATTGCAAAATATTCATCTGAGAGCTACAAAGTATAATCAGTCTGATGAAGAAGAAAGAGGACTTACACTATCAAATTCTCCAATTCCGAGATTAGTCTATAAGTCCAGAGTCTGGGTTGAAAACATGCAGGTTTATTTCTGTAACTTTGGCCTTAACCTTACCGTGCCACTGTACCCAGAAATAACCTTCAGACTTTCAGACACTTCTGGATGCATATGTAAATGAGTGCGGGCATAAAATGCAGATGAAACCACATATTCTTGCAGTCATTCATTCTGCACATATTTACTGAGCATTTTCCATGTACAGAAATCATTTCTTCTGTGAAACAGTGGGAATGCTCCGGCAAGTCTGCATTCATTGGGATTCGTACACGTGAAGTTATATTGTGACTGTTTGCATGTCTGTCTTTCCACGGAGTATATTCTTCTTGAGGACCAAGAACAAATCCCTTCATTTTATTTTCCCAATCTCAACAAACAAACGGAGTGACTGTCTGCTAACAAAATTAACATCTTAAAACAAAAGAAATGCCTTAAAAGTGCATGCGTTTCCTACAACTTTGAGTGAAATCTCCCATCTCTTTGTGTTGTCCTCCCCTGTGAAATGCTAAGTAAGATGAATTAATAGGCATGCATGTCTGTGGTGCTTAAGGATTCAACTTTGACACTGTATTTCCTTTAAAAGTTTATGATCAAATAAGTTGAACTGATCTTCAAAATAGATATGATCTGAGCAGAGATTTACCTCATATCTGCATTTTCTTTTTACTTTGTGTTTACTTCTATAACCTAAGCTTTTCCACCTCTGCTTCAACATTCTTAAATGGGGTCATTTTACACGGGTAACAAATCTGTTTGCTGTTGACTCATCAGATTTGACTTGGAGGGGAGAAAAAGAAAGTAAGAGATATCTGTATACAGACTTACATGATACAAATTATAATTTTCAAACACATTTGAACATACCATAAACTTTAATGAACTAAGCCAGTGGTAAAAAGCTATACATCTGGGAGGGTGTTAGTTACAAGAGCAGGAGAATTATGTGGTTTTCAGCAAGTTGGTTTGGAAAGAAATCAGCCTTTGGAACCTAAGCAACTAGACTCAAAATCGGATTCTTCCCTTTAATGGGATTTTACTGTAGATTACTTTTTCTGCATGTTAATTTTCTCATGCAAAATGGTGATATATTACATATTCAGAAATTTGGGAGTTTCTAAACCATCCAACATCATGCTGTTTTTTTTCTCTCACCCCACTAATATGAGAGAGACTGATAGAACTGTGTTCAGTAAATGAGCATTATAATATTGATGCCACCATGCAGAACTGAGTCATAAAACAACATAAAATGAACTCTTTTCCTGGATGAATCTCTAACTTCATAGGGTACTACTTTCCATTTCTAAGTAAGATACTAAAAATATGGATTTTAAATAAAGGAAGAAATAAATATCGCCACAGATATTTAGTGAAATGTTACCTAGCCAAATGTCATTCATGTGTTTTTTAAAATCTTTTTAAAGAATAACACATTTTCTTGCAAAGTAAAAGATGCTGTGACTTACCAACAAGATCTGGCAGCTTTTTACATGATATTTGTTGTTATGGCAAGGGACTTTCTAATACTGACAAGAAAAGATAACATGGGAACATGAATAAAAAAATAAAGCCAGTTGTTAGGGAAACCAATTCTCCCAGAATAAGGGGTTGAATGAGCTTTGTCCCTCACAAGTTCTCCCAATTTCCCAATTTTGAGCTGAAGAAGACGTGTATCTTTAGGGGATCACAAGACTTATTGAGAAAACTCTATGGCACTTTTTAAAATGCTCTGCAACTATCTTATATTTTTAATGATACTATACTAGGTAGCTAGCATGGGTCAGGAGAGGGTCACGGAAAGTTGTGGTAGAACAATCAGATAAAGTATCTCTGAACCCAGGTGATTGAAAACGCACGGTTTTCACTTTCTAGGCTCCTGTAGTATGGGAGATGTCTACAAGGCAGCATTAGGAACTGGGGTCAAAGAGTTAATGCTTTATAGTTCTTTGGACACCACAGATAGGGAGTGTGGAAATAGCCCATGATTTCCGTGACCCTATGAGTGGCAGGAAATTCCACTTAGTTTTATGTAGAGACATTGGGCCCTGGATCTGAAGGACCTTGCTGAACTCTGAATGGGTCACTGTCAGCATCCCATGGCAGCAGCAGCAGCTCCTCTGTGTTAATAGGAAAACAGAGCCCTGAACTCATGTGGGTTAGAAACTGAACTTCCATTTATTTCCTTATTAAAGGTCCTTACAAACTTTTTGCCATTACAGAGAGACAGCAGATAAGAAGCCGGTTTCACTTCTTCCTGTGAAATTGGACCCCAAACAACACAAAATATAAGGATCTGCAAGAGGTTCCTCTTCTGCTCCTGCCACAGCTAGTAACCCATTTCTTAGAAGAGGAGGAAGTAGGCTGCTTTAAGAAAGCAAGCTCACCTCCTCTAAGGATGGCTTCGGGTGATGCCAACATCTCACAAATGTTCTCTCACTGTCCAGAGAGGGCATCATTCACAGAGTCCTCATCTCCCCACACTGACGATCAGGGTCCATGGCTAACATGCAGTTCCACTCCCACACCTCACATGGGGAGGAGATACAGGAGTGAGTTAAATTTTGACACCTATATCTTTCAGGAATAACCTGTTTTCTCTCAATATGATCACTACTCAATGATCTGCTTAACAAACTCCGCAAACATCTCCATGTCTAAATATGAAATCTTTTGGTGTTTCATTTCAACAAGCTTTTCTAGAAGCACCTTTATATAACATTACTAATCAAATGGACAGTCAATAAATACTGGATGATGGTGGATAAATTTTAAGCGACATAGCAAAGATTGTGCTGCTGAGCAGACAGAGGTCAGTTTTTATCTACTACAATAAATTATGATTTCATTTTACATACAGATTTTGGATGGTTGGACCATTCAATAAGAGAGTGTAATTGAGACAAAATTCCCTCAGTGGCCAGTGGCCACTGATGAACTTTGAAATCTAAAATACGTTTCAGTATGACTACAATAAACAGGTAACAAAAGTTTGGCCTTTGGCTTTCCGTGACTGTTCCTTTCAGCAACTTCATTGCTCTAAGAGACACAAGCTTGGGTATGTATGTCTGTGGGCGGGTGACTACTCTCTTGCATTTTCTGGCTGTTGTTTGCAATCAGTGGTCCTGTCAGATCCAATGCTCCAGTTCCATAACTGTAATTTGGATTGTCCAACTTCCTATTCAATTGGTACATCATTCTTCTTATTTTTCTTTTTTTCTAATCAATAAATGGTTTGTGGTATCCTTAGTATAGAGAAATCAGGTTTTACCATATTATGAAGTTGACATTTTTAACATTTATCCTCCAAAAAGACCATTGGGCCTGTCCGACCCAATGCACAGGTTTTGAATTAATTGCATTGTCTGGTCCTGGGGATGTACAATAATGTGAACACATTTTATAATGGAAATCAATATATCACAACTTCCTTGACCTATAATGCCCTGAACTCTACACATATGAATAGAACAAAATTTTTCTTTTCTTTCCCTCCACTTGCAAATCCCTCAACTTAAAATAAAGTTAAAAAAGATGTGAATAACTTTATGTTTAAGCTGGAGACTGATGTTGAAACTATCAAAATACCATAGGTATGAAATGTGTATGTACATTCTATGCATATATAAAGTCCATATATTTACATATGCATATTGACTTTTTAATACACACACTTGCATACATGAAGACTTGGATCAGTGAATATTTCTGTTGTTTAAGAATAAATCATATTTGATGTCATTCTACAACTACATTCTGGAACTGTGCTATAAGAGAGAATTGGAAAAAAAATAAAAGATGAATAAGAATGACTGCCACCAAAATTCCTGAAGGAGAACAGAAATTTTCTGCAAAATAATCGGTAAATTCATATCTCTTAGCTTTTGGTTAGTAGCTTTGTTCATTTTAGGATCAGGTTTGCACCACTGGTTCTGTATCGACTTGAACAAAAACACATTTCAAAATAATACAGTGTATTAACTAAAGACTGGGGCTACCTGCTTAAAACCAGATTCATTCCACATTTCATTGCTATATATAAGTATTCATTCTGCAGGAGGCAGAGGTTTTTCCACTGGATGGAGATCATTATTAAATGTTTCCATCTTCCTCTGAAGCATTCACTATTAACTGCTGTTGGAATTAGGATTTTAGACTGAGTGGGCTATTGGCTTGTTCTGGTAGCAGAGTTCTTGAGTTTTAATGGGCACACGTCATTTGGAAGGAAGAGAAAAAATGTTTATCAAAGACAAACTTTAATATTTAAGTACCACTTAACTGATTAATCTGTTATGTAGAACTTACCATTTTTAAATTTCATTTAATTGCCAAACATGAAAATTTGAAGGTGAGGAGTACCAAAAGAAAAAAAAAATATGTCATGAATATGTCCCTTTAAAAATCCCACATATCCAAATCTACTTGAAAACCAGACTGCCACACTGCCGAGTGAGTTTAGTGGGGAAGCAGAGAGGGACAGAATTAGAACCACACTCTCTAAGGGTGGCAGTCTCATCAGGACACAGGGACAAAAGGAACAGAGACTAATAGACCAGTCACCTGAAAACCTGAGATTCCATTTGTTTGCTATTCTTTTTTGGCTATATTTACTTTGAACTTCACTAGTCCTCATTTATTTGTGGTCCCTGATCAAAAAGGCAAGGAAAAACATAGTCTCTTCATGTGTCAAGTGAAAACTGGGACTATGATTTACATGAATCTGTTTATAAACAATTATGTAGAAAAAAATATTAGCAATGGCTTTAATTACCTGGATTGGATTTATTTTAGAAGAACTCGCTGGACAGTGGTCAATTCCATTTTACAATATTATGTCAACCTCCTTTAGTTGAAAGAACAGTGTCCATTTTTTGAGTCTTCAGTTCAGCCATATATTTATTTGCAGGACAAACATTGTCACAGCTATGCTCCCATTATGGTAACATAGCTACTATGGGGCTGGGATTACACTGGAAAATATCTTTATATTATACAAGATATTGCTTGGATTTTTATGGAGGAAGACTATTCCATGTTCTAAAAATTTAAAGGTACATTTCGAAGGAAATCCACCTCTTGACGATTCACCATGATCAAGTACTGTTCATAGTGAAGGTTTTGGAAAAGCCCACAGCAAATTACACAATTTTTTAATGAATCCTTAGAGAATGCCGTGCTGGACCATAGAAAATATTTTCTGATGAAATACCTAACAACATGTTAGAGCACAGCAATGTTTCATAATTCTATGTAAAGCAATTTGGGAAGCTCTTCCCTGATTGCAAGTTTCTTGTGGACCAAGCACTTGCCTGACCCTGTCCATGTCCCTCCAAGGGTTACCACTGTGGTTGACTTACATAGGGCTAATTTTCCAAACCTAAAAATGGAAGCTTTAGATACATAGTTTGTGATCTAGCTCTCATACCATAGATGCTGCTTTAGACAAAATTATATCTCCTCTCCTCATCCAGCAAACTGGCATTTCATAAAATAAGCCATGCATATTAGTTCAGTTTGTTCATTAGATGCCACATATGAGTGAAATCATATAGTATTTGTCTTTCTCTGACTGGCTTATTTCCCTTAGTGTGATGTTCAAAATAGAGACAGACTCATAGACAGAGAGCAGGCCGACAGCTCTGGTAGTGCGGGTGGGAGTGGAGGGATGGAGCAAAATAGAAAATGGACTCGTGAGCATGGACACCAGTGTGGTGACTGCAGAGGACAGGGGGTGGCTGTCAGTGGAGGACGGTATAAGGGGGATAAATGGTAACGAAAAACATATGATAAAAGTGTACTATTAAAAATAAATAAAAGAAAATAAGCCATGCGTTCTGAGATAGAATAAATTCAGGTAGTTTCCTGAGAATACATTTCAAAGCTAGGGCATAACATTCTGAATATTGTGACATCCTTCTTCAAAAAGTGTATGTCTATCTGCTCATCTTAAACTTCCTTTTTGTTTAATGTGTGTCTGCAGTAATCGCCTGTGATTGCTGGAATGGGTATCATATGGGAGTTTCCCTCAACCCTTAACCTATTTTTAAGCATCCAATGTGATAGCACTCTGTGGTGTCTCTATGAATATTTTCTGAGGATGTCAATAAATCTAAATCCATAGCCAACAGTGATTACTTTCTTTATTCTGGTAGTGATAGTGGTATTATCTAGACACAGTTGTAGAACAAGCAACAAATGAAGATACAGACTCCAGTGTCTGGGTTACATTGATAGCAGTGGTATGAAATCACTTCCACAGCGGGGTTCTCAATCCACACTCTGTTTGGCAGATGTGTGTGAACGGGGCTGTGACTCACGTCTCCTTGTTCAGTGTTGGGAGTTGGGGTCCTCAGTCATGTCAGTGGCTAGTCCCTACTTCCGTCTTCCTTATGCTCCCTCACCAGCACGCCCCCCACCCAGGTCTTCTGGCACCACCGCTTTTCTCTCTCTCCTATATTTTCAAATTCTCCCTCTCTAATGGTTTCATTCTCTCTGAATATAAATATACTCAAGAATTTTCTGTCTTCTGCCCTATCTCCCCCCTTCCTTTCATGGAGAGTTACTTGAGTGAATATCCTTTATCCCCTTCTTTGCCTCCTCACCTCACATTTCCTATTGTTCCCATGACAACAGGTGGAGCTGTTACTAATCTCTCAGGAGAAAAGTTTCCTGTTAATGAGACCTCCCCTTACTGCTCTCTACACTTCTTCCATCTCTCATTTTAAGTCTGGTCGTGCACACCCTCCAATGCACTTCAAAGGCACCTGGAACTCTCCTCTGTTATGGAACTTACCACCAAATGTGGTAATGTTTTTCATATTTGCCTTTCTTCAAGGTAGAACCTGCATCTTAATCATCTTTGTATCCCCAACATCCAGCAGAGTGCCTGGGGGTCAATTAGAGGGACTTGATTATGTTTATTATTAGCATCCACCTTTTGGACCAAAAAGTTTCTAGATCCAGCATGGAGGAAGAGAAATAGGAAAGCCCCCCATTTGCAAGTGTGCTGTGTATTTTGTGCTGAAAGGCTCTGGTAAATGCAGTGGCATTATCTAATTAACTTTCTAGTACTCGGGAGAGAGAGTTATGGGTTCTGCCAACATATGATCCACTAATCTTAATTGTCTTTTGACCTATGCAACTTGCACTGCAGGTAGGGGGATTTTTGATTATGTAGCTGTTTAAAGTGTTAACATTATATAGCATATAGTTTATATAAAGGAGGCCTGACCTCTTTCAGAAAAAGATAATGAAAGTTAATAAAAACAGGTAGTATGATTTAGCTAGTTAAATTAGTACCTCAAACAATTTTAGTGTAGATTTTTTTTCTCTGCATCAACCTGAATGAAATGTTTAATGTTTCTCACTGCAAACTTCTTCTTTACAATTTCTGAACATTTTATCCTTGTAGAGACCGGGCAATATTACTGAGGTAACCTACACATGCTTATTAATTTTCAAGTAAGATTTTTACATGTGTCCTCCAATGACAACCACCTCTACCAACTAACACAATTACACGTTACCTGGCATCCCCACTTCTCACTTGTGCTCCTAGCCACGGACTATGTTAACATGTTATTTCCAGAGATTTCTCATTTCTGGTTTCTCAAGACACCTTAAAAGGTGTAACTCGTCCAGAAGCCTCATTATCCCAGACCCATTATTAGTCCTTCTCTCAACAAGTCACAGCAAATCCACTCTATAAAGGAGGTCATGGGGACAGGGCACATTGGGAATAGGGGCTCACTCCCAGATCAATATGTAAGTTGAGGAAAGTCCTAACTTCCTCAAGAGAATGGAACATTGTTCCCCCATCAGAGATTAGCAGCAGCAGTGTTCCTGACGTCCTCAACTAAAAGCAAGAATTGACCCAGAGACACCATGAGATAAGGGCGCTTCAGTTTTCTAGTTTTCCAGGTTTCCGCTATAGTTCTTCTACAGGATTTGATAACCTGACCTCTTTCAGCTAGCAAGAAAAATGCGAATTCACTTAATACATCACAGAAAACAGAACTTCATAGGCAATATTCAGTCCACTGGTTGGGCCCATGGGTATAGAATGCTGTTTGTCATAAATTATGAAGAGGGGCCCTCTGAAGATTTATATCAGCAGGGCAACTAACTCATCTGCTGCCTCA
Source organism: Carollia perspicillata (assembly GCA_004027735.1). Classification (NCBI taxonomy): domain Eukaryota; kingdom Metazoa; phylum Chordata; class Mammalia; order Chiroptera; family Phyllostomidae; genus Carollia; species Carollia perspicillata. Next base: position 28,570 of record PVKM010007559.1, on the reverse strand, counting down.
TCCCTGCCCCATAGTGTCCAGAGAGCTAAATGAGAACTGATCTATGAAGGTTTCTTTTGGATTACACAGGGAACTGTTCAATAGATATGACTGACCTTCCTGACATGACAGGGTTTCTTTCAGATTGAAATCATGAGTAACAGTCTTGTAACTGTAAATCCCCCACTCCCAAATATCCTCTAAATCATTAGGAGAGTCAGTTCCCTGAAGTTTAAGGGTATGATTGCCTTCAGAGAAGTGGAGGGTCAAGGCATCACACAAGTAATTTATGTAAAACAAACACTTTATCTCAAATGGAGACTTTTTCGGATAATCTTGATACTTGAACTGAAATACTCTGGATAATTTCTCCAATTCTCTTCTCTGTTATGTGTAGATCAAAGCGTAACAACTGGGCCTGGGACAATTTGAGAAATTAATAACCGAAGCAAGGGTTTAAGAAATCCATAGTAATGACACAAATGAGACCCATCAAATTAGAAAACCAAAATGAAAACACACTATACACTTCAAAATTTAATTAGAAAAAGTTCCAAGTTCAGACCACACTGAGGCCATTTCACACCAGCACTCTATATTGGAACTTTAAGAGGAGAGTCATTAAGGAGGAACGTGACCTTGGGGAGGAGGGATCTGCTCACTGCCCACTTTACTCTGTCTGCCTTTTAGGGCTCATCCTTTAACATTTTAAAAAGGCAGGTCTACAGAAACAAACAGGCAGGTATATCTTCAGCTTAACCTTCACAAGAGACAGAATTCAGTCTTTTGTTTTTTTCCCTAATAATAATGGTATTGCAATTGATTTGCGACTGCTCACCATAAACCATTTGAAAATATTTTTCAAATTAATACACAACCTACAAGCATATATTGGCTGCTGATTCCTGTGAACCATTCTCATTGACTTTTAAGCCCAATACCATATATCAGGTAAGGCTCACTTTCTTCCTTTGTGACATACTGGAAAAGGAGAAAAGGTTGCAGGTTATATATGTTTAGGATGAATCATCTTTCTTTTCTATAGCCTCTTTCACACAAATTGTATATCCTCCAAACACTTTATATACTTCTATAATATAGGAGAGTGTAAAGAATAAATTCCAAGGAACATGAGAGAAGACAGGCTTCCAGGCCTTTAGGAAGTTGATGTAGTGCTCATCTCCAAAGTTTCTTTATGTTTTTTTACATTATTATTCCACATTTTCAAATTTAGCCCACTTATTATGCATTTGGCTCTCCAGTTATTACTGCCTGGTGGTGGTGGTGGTGGTGGTGGTGGTGGTGGTGGTGGTGGTGTGTGTAGTGTGGCTGTGTTATTATAACACATGATGTTCCCACATTTCCCCTAAACCAGCTTTCTGATTTGAAAGTTAGTACATTGTATGCATACACATTCAAAATTTCAGTTATGGGAAAATTTTGGATCCAATCTATTAAGATCTGCCTGTATATGTCATTCATGTTGGCTTTAGTCCTGATCCAAGCCTGCTGCTGCCTTGTAGCCACCTCCTTCCTTCACTACCTTCTAGAAGTTTCTTTTCTACTTTTGCTTTGATCAATCCAAGACATTTCCCTCCCATAGCTGCTTGTTAATTTGCATTCCTCCATTTTATAATACCCTTCAAAAGCTAAGTTAGGTAATAGACTGCCATTCTTCTATCCCTAAAAAAAATTAAAAACGTTAATTTTAAAAATTCTAATGATTTCTCTCCTTCTTCTTCAGAGAAACTGCCTCCCATGGCCTAGGTTGAGTCTCTTTGATGTGTGCCAGGTTTAAATAAGGTGAGAGTGGGGAGTCTAGACACTTTATTTTGGGTCCCTGTGCTTTTCTCTAACTGTGTTAAAGAAGCTGACAATGTTGAATAAGAGGGAGCATCAGCAGAGAGGCAGGGGGAGAATGGGGGAAAGGTACAGGGAATAAGTAGCATAAATGGTAGGTGCAAAATAGACCCCGGGGGAGGTTAAGAATAGTACAGGAAATGGAGAAGCCAACAAACTTCTATGTACAACCCATGTACATGAACTAAGGGAAAGGAATGCAGGTGGGAGGATGGTACAGGACAGAGGGGAAAAGGTGGGGGAGAATGGGACAACTGTAATAGCACAATTGATAAAATATATTTTAAAAATGAAAAAAAGAGGGAGCTATTTGAGCAGGGATGGGGGGTTGGGCAGCCAAAGGTTCCTGAAAAAGGGCAGGTCACCAGACATGTCTGTTTGTGAAACTCAGGCAGGATACTCTGTCTGTTGAGAAAACAGCTCTTTCCTAAGGCAGGCTCCTCTATCAACGGCATGAAGGGCTGCCGTCTCGTGAGTGGTGCCAGACCTTTCTGCTGAGGTATAATAAGAGCAGTATTGTATCAGGGTGCAGCTGGCAGCGGGGCAAATCAGGATTTGTAATCGGGTCCAGAACTCAGTGTCCAGGAAATATTAAATATATATACCTAATATATATATATATATATTTAGTCATTATATATATATAATGTCTAACTATATATAGTCATTATATATAAATAATGACTTCACCCCCACAAGTCTGAGCTAAGGGATGGCACACAGGGAGCAGGGCCACTAAGAATTGTTTCAAATAACAACAGTTTTGCAGATAACCTCTAGAACAGTCATTTAACATATCTATAACCTTTAACTGGTTTCATAGATTTGTTAAACAGCTGTGGCCATGCTTTGAGCCAGGGGGATGGAAATGACTTCCACCCATGATGTAACTGGGAGGCAACTGCCCCTGGTTACAGATCCTGCATAAGAGCTTGGAGATGATTAGCTCCACACCACAGGGCCACACCTGCCTGGACTTACTATGGCAGCCCAGTAAAGCTGGAAAAATATGGGAATGCTGGAAGCTGTGGCCAACTGTGGGAGGAGTCGGAAGACTGACACTGGGATTTAAACCCAGGCTTGGCAGCCATGCAGTGTCTTTTTGGGACCATGGATCTTTTTCGGACCGCAGGTCTTTTTGGGACCACACAGCTTGGGCAGAGAAGAACCACAGACTTCTATTTCTTTTTCTGAGATATAGTACCCTAGACTGGACAAAGTGGGGAAGGAAGGGCTATGTGTTTGTGGGTACTCTAAAAGACTTTGGGATCTCAGTGAAGACATTAAGTCATTACTCTTAAGTTTGTATAACTCTTTAAATAAATAATAATCCCTTTCCTTTTCACCAATTTCTGGCATGAGAGATGTCTTTCCCTGGTGGCGGGGAAGGCAAACCTAGTACGGGAAGGGGGACCCCCGTAGCACAAGAGTGGGTCCATTCAGTTATAGTATATCATTCACTCCCCCCACCAGGTCTGTTCTGTAACCATATTATCCATCCCATTTCCAGAGGAAGAGTCTAGCTTATTTGAGCAAATTTCACACATTTACCTGGAGAAGCCAGTGTTTTCCACATGCCACAATTCCTTCTAGGGTTATGCATTCAAGCAAACTCTTATTATATACAAACACACATATAGTCGTATATACACCCGTAGTTTCCTAGTAGGAATGGCAAAATTTTGGTGGGATGGGTGTGGCTAATACATGAGTAAATCAAATACTACATATAGCTCTTTATCTATAGAATACCAAATATAAATGGATTATGGTATATTTTCTTGGCGAGAGACTTCAGTTACCGAAGACGGGAAATGCTTTATGGAGACAATAGTGGGTGTAATAGTGCACTGTTTCGATTGTGGTTGTAAGTGCACGTGATTGTCTTCCCGCCTCACCTTGAAGAGCCTCACTTCGCTTAAGTTACATGTCAAGGAAAAAGAGAAAGACTGCAGGAGCTCCGGAGAGCCCAGCTACTACCACCCTGGCTTGAAGGACCAATGGAAGAAAGACACAATTCCAGGAAACAGTTTACAACCCAGGGCTGGGCTCTCTCCATCTTTGATCAACTTCCCGTCTTGTCAGAGAACCAAAACTATAGTCCCCAGAGGAGCAAGGATATTAGTCACATCTGAGTGTCCCTCAATGTTGACCAGAAACAAGACAACATGCTTCTGAGACCCAGGAAAGCCAGGGGTGCTGCCGATAGAGCTGAAGACCTCTCAGGATGCACATGGATAGGCTGGCTTTTCAGACTCAGTGCTGTACAGAACAGCTTCCTCCCCTTGCAGTCTTTCTTCACCAAATCAACTAGCACCAAATTAATAAAGCTGTGGCTTTTTGACATTATAGTCCATTACAGAAAGACAAGCTTGAGTGGCAGGTAAACAAAAGCAAAGGAATGAGTTTCCATAAATACTTATTTTTTATGAAGAGTATGTGTTATGTAGAATAAATAAACCTGCCGTCTTTGTTTCTTTTTTGAAGTTTGTAACTTGTCATCATGAGTTAAATAACTGTCAAGAGACCTTGTACATGTGAAATTTTAAATAGGAGCTAAAATCGGAGTTTCCCTAAGATAGATGAATGTTTCTAAACATTTCTTTTTCTTTTGCACACAAACTTATATTTAAATGTACAAAAAATGAGTCAAAATATATATTCCATGCGTTGAAAATCAGGATGTGAAATAGAGTCGGGGGTGGTGAATGGAGAAAAGTCGATTTATATTATTTTGCTACTCTTTATTTGCGGCTACTTTTGCATTGCTCTTTGCAGGTTAATCCAGTTTATTTTCTATTGTTTCTCACTATTGATTAGAATTGCTCCCCAACAGTAAACTCTTTTACTTATCTGATTTTTGAAAATCCCAAAGAACTACGTTTAGGGCCACCTTTAACAGCATCTTTTTTCTTTTTTCCACTCACTTTTTGTCCTCTGAATGGGTTTCTTGCCTAGGTTCACTCACTTATCTCAATTCGATTTTTATTTCCAGTTGTCTTCCTCGCTTCCTTGCCCTCATCTCTACCCGTTTCTCTCTATTCGTGTAACAGTTCTGTTGACTTCTTCCTCTTGCATTCAGTGGCAGCTGCGGGTTTCTTCACTTTTCTCACTGCTGTTTACTGTTGTCATCAAGCACTCTTTCTTTGTTCCTTTCTACGTTTTTCTTCGCTTCCTGTGTTTATCCTTCCCCTCCCTGCATCTCCATGAACTTGTAACTTTTTAGAAAAAGCAAAGAGAATATAAAACGTGAGAGTTTCAAAGTCACAGGGAAACAGAAAACTCACGTTCCCTCGGCAGAAAGTGTGCCTGGATCTCCCTTTCTGCAGTAGAATTATACGGAACCAGTTCCGAAAGGGAGAGGAAGTAAGGGAAGCTGCACTGACCCGTGCATCATTTAAATGAGAGAACTGAAGGCTGAATGAGCAGTTCCCCTGAGTCGTCATCTTAGATGCACCTCTGATAGAGGAAATTAGGCAGTTTCCGCCCTCATGAAAAGAGGTGCAGCGTCGAATCTGTCTCTCACCAGCAGATAAGCAAGATTCAGGGGAAGGGGGCAGTCATTTCGGCTTCATCATTCCAATTCTGTCCAGTTTATTTACAGTCCTGAACATTAGAGCATCCCAGAATGCCCATTTGAACGATTTTCAGATCTTTTTTTTACCAATTTCCTTAAAATGTTTGATGCCCTGTAGAGATAAGTGCTATCTTATACGAAACCTGTAGTTTTTCCTCCAGTCTGCGCATAACCAAGTAAGGGACTCACATTTTCTTTTTAATTGCCTCTCTTTCTTTTATCTCACACAAGCAATACTTAAAAGAAAACATTTTTACATCCTTTACTACGTTGGTGCCTATCTGGCTACTGCGTGTGTGTGTGTAGGGCTGGTGAAATACTGGCCCTTTTAGAAGGAAGAAAGAGGAACTGATTTGATTTTTCTGATTCCAATACACTGTGCTGTCAACGAGCTGAGAGCACACAGACACCGTTGAACATGCTGAACACCCAGTGGAATGACAGTTCCACAATGACAGCGCTCGCTGCCCATCACTTTCCTTGCTCCATTGGGAGGATCTGGTGACTTCAAATCCAGAAAATAGCAGGCATTCTTGGTGTCTCCTGGGCACAGGGGTGAAGACAGCAGCCTAGTTAGACATAGTTTCCTACTTGTTGTTGTCATACAGGCCGCACACAGATTTGGGGATCTACAGACCATTATTTAAATAATATATTGAATAAAATGCAAAATTCTAGATTCCCCCCAGCTTGTTTTTAAAGCCTCATAATCCCATCATCTCTCCAACTCCCATTCTACCTCTCACAAAAACCCAGAACCAACATAGAAAAAAATTTATCATATGTCCTCGTAATCAGATGGCCATGTTTTACTCTAATTTTGATAAATTCAAGGGCATTAGCTTTATGGAACAATTAGTACCTATTTCCAGCCCCTTGTTCCTTTCCAAGAGAATGGGCTGTATGTCACAGGCCTTTAAACGGGATATGTATATCCCATTAAATACTGGTGGTCTGAGTAACAGTATTGTACCAAGCCCACTGCCAAGGTGACCAAGTTTAAAACAATGAAGCTAAATTATATTCCTCTTAAGAACAGTCTAGACCGGACGAGGCAGACCCACTTACACAAGCATGCCTCCTAGCTGGGAAATTCACGGTTCACTCCAAGATGAGAATTTCCCCCCCTACAATGTGTGGGAACCATAAAGGCACTGAGCATCTGAAATAAAATGAAAACAATTTAACTATATTGAATGTCACCCTCTGTTGTTGATTTCCACACATCTGTGCATTTTCTCCTTATCCAAGACTTCATTTAAATGGGCTGCTTTCTGACTAAGATGAGGAAAATTTGTAATCCAAGTTTTCTTGCTCACTGCATTTACATTTTCATAGACTACTCTCTACCTAAAAGGAGGTACCTATCCAGAAAGAAGTCCACACTTTGGCAGATAATGTGGTGTTGTTGTTTGTGTTTTCATAATCTGAAGCACCAAATATCTCAGGTTGGACACGCTTGCACTTTTCAAAGAATGTCACTTCCATGTTGCCATGGTTAACCAGAATCCAGCACACAAAGTGCACTGGGAAGAAAAACGAAGTCCCTAATGCCAGAATGTAGCCAATGTCGTACGAGGCCTCCATCTCCTAGGGAAGGCTGAATATTGGGGTGTCCTTCTCCATCTGCTATTTGATAATGAGACCAAGTTGTCTCCCCTTCCAGGTCCTGACAACCTGAGAGGGATGTGTGATTCATCTGGGTTTCCTTCTCAGGTGACAAGCAAATAGTAAATTGTATTCACTCCCACTCTCCCTTGTTTATCTGCCCTGACAATCCAGTATAGCTCTAGCTAGCTGGGAGCCCAGAGGGCACATGTGACCTTTTTCAAGCTGTTCCCAGCTGTCATAAGTGTCTCTGTCCCTTTTTAATTTTTCTATCTTTTGCTTCTTTCAGAGCTCCCTCTTCCTCTTTTCTTGATTTCTAGTCTCTCATCCTACATCTCCCTCTGCCTCTCAAATCACTTGTATCTTTCAATTTTACTACCTTACAATCATTACTTTCTTCTATCCCTGCCTTTCTGTTTTTTAAATCCTTCTTCACCTTACATGATGATTTATTTTTATTTATCTTTTGATTTCTAGCAGAAGGAGCTCAGTACTTGACACAGTATACTAATGTTTTCAGAAATATTGAGTGATGTAAAGCAAATAAGAATCTTGATTACTTCCCTCCTTTCTCTGTTGTAACTCATTCTCATTGTCCTCACATCTATTTCATTCTCTTTGTCTTCTTTACTGTGCATCCTCCTGTTAAGCATTATTTCCCTCCACTTATCTGCTACTTCAGGTCTTTAAATATTCTACAGTAGTTGGGATGGGAATGAGTACTGGCCTGTGATGCTTACAACCAGAAATATTCTGCAAGTTCAGGCTTTTGAAAGAAACGCCAATATATTATGTTTTCTATGTCCACTTGGGAAACTTAGGACATATGGGTGTTAGGCAGAAACATCATCAACTCTGGCATGTGCTCAATCATTCCCACGGAGAACATTCTTACCACCTATCACCATCTTCCAGAAAATAGGCACTGACTCTGATGGAAAATAAATGGAAACAGGAAAGCTTTAGAAAATGTATCTAAGTCTTTTATGAAAGACGGGATTGATAAAAATGCTCAGGTTATTAGGACAGGATTATGATACAATATGTCATTGAACCTTCACTTCTGCAATGCTTATTCTGTAACTATATGGGTATATTTGTAAAAAAGAAAATCTCTTCTAATATTCAGGGTTTAAAAGCTCAAATAGCTTTTTAAATATTTCCCTCCTAATGTTGGCAGCAACAGCATTTTTAGGTCTTATTCGTTATTTTAAAAATCTGATCTTCAACCCAGATAGATTCATTCTAAGGCAAAGGTAAAATTTCTGCGCTATGAAAATCAGGAACAAAGGTTAGATGCATCTAACTTTTTGGCAATCAACACGGTGAGCTATAATACTTTACACACTTTCCTTACCTCCCCAACATACATTCCATTAATGCGCTTCTCCAACACCTGGAGAAAAATCGGAGGTGAGGAAGTCTCTGTACAATGAACTGGGCATGTTTTATTAATGAAACCATAGAGCTGTTGCCATAGATTAAAAAATCGTACTTCGTAGTCTTTTAGCCATCCTTTATTATGATTTTCCTATGAATGTAATTTTGTATTAATTTAGTGTCTGATTTTATGAAACTCTAAAGAACTTTTTTATGACATAATGATCAGAAATAGTTTTGTCTAAAAAGAGTTTCAAGCCTTTCTCCCTTTAGTAATACTGATTTTAAAATGGATTATGGTCTAGAAACCTCAAAGACCTAGTTAGTTTTAAAGTTATTGCTGTCATCACTTATTAAAGTCATTACACTGGTAGTTAAATATTTAGCAAATTTTTATGAAGCAGATACACTAAACAAAGACATTCATAAGTGGTGAAAATCCTAAGAGATTTCTCTTGTGTCTCAACAATGAAAAAATAAAAAAATAAAAAGATGAGTTCATCTGAGTCAGAGCCCCAATGACCAACGGCTCTTACTGACACTCCATATACCGACAGCACTTTCGTTCCTTTATTCCCACTTCTTTTTGTCTCCCTATTTTTCTCTCTGTATTAAAAATGATACTCATTTTGCTGGTAGGTGATGGAGGAGAAGAAAATGCCTGTTTCACAGATCAAAAGCAAGGCACTGCTTTAGAGCAACACTGGCTTAGCTTCTTATATCATAAATCTCTCTGGCTTTATCCATCGTCACCAGCATTTTATCTTTCGCAGCTCTGAGTTTGATGGTGACAGGACAGGTTTCATTACCTGAATACAAAGAAACAGTGACATATGAAAAGCCCTAGTTCCAGAACCTTGGTGGCCCAACACCTAAACTAACCACCTAGAGACTCACAGTCTTCCAAGGATGTACAAACGTGTATTTACTTATTCATTTAGTCTGAATACTTACTGAGTTTCCATTACCCCTTAATTCTTGGAAGAGTCTCCTAATTGATCTCTCTGCTTCTGCTCTAAGCTCTTCCTCAAGCTGTTCTATGCTCAGCATTCAGATGATCCTGTTGAAACCTAAGCCATTCTGTCCTCTTCTTCTCCAAGGCTCCTCACTCCACTCAGACTAAAAGTCCTTCTTAGCCCCACATATGGTCCTCAGTTGTATCTCTGACCCTTTTTCTGCTAGACTCTTTTCACTTAACTTGACTCGATTCCGGCGATTCCCTCCTTGTTCCTTAAAGGTACCCGGTGAACTCCCACTTCAGGATCTTCGCACTTGCTCTTCTCTCTACCTCTTCTCCTCTTCCCACACCTACCCACAGTGAACACTCGCTGGGCATCCTGTCTAAACCATCAGCCCATTCCCCAACACTCCCTGCCCCTTTGTCTTGCTTTATTATTCTCCATAACACTTACCAAAAGACCATACTACATATTTTAGTTATTTAATCTGTTATTTTTACGTTCCCAACTAAATTGTGAGCTGCACAAAGGCAAGGATTTGTGTTTGTTCCATGGTTATATCTACAGTACCTAGAAAAGCACTCCGCATAAAGCAAACCCTTAATTAATATGAAATGAATGAATACATTTGGACAGGGAATGAAATGATCAATAAGACAGGCATGGTTATTGTCCACAAGGATATCACAATCTACAGGGGAGATCATACACATTTACAGAGACACATAACCAATAATTTCAAACTCTGATGAGCACTATAAGTAAGAGACAAGCTATGGAGATAGAGCTTAAAAGGCGAGATGTCTTCTAGAGTCATTGGTCATGAAAGGCCAATGGGTAAGACTTGGCCTTACCCGTGGGTAAGACTTGAAAGATGAGTTAAAGCTAAACATGGATGATTGTTGTTGAAGTGGAGGTAGGGAACGAGGGAGGGACAAGTAAAAAGACTTGGGTGTCTTGAAGCAGGAAACATCTTGGTGTGTTGAAAGAAAAACAAGACTTGTAGGCTGAATGAAAGTTTTCTATAGAGCAATAACTCCATTGCTCATGTTTATGAGGCTGTCCTAACACGTTAGACACTATTTTGAAGGCTCTTCCTATATCTCTGCTCATTAAATCCCTAAACAGCCCTATGCGGTAGATAGTACCATATCTTCTATTTCATCCATAGTAAGTGGTAGAACTGGGATTCCAGAAATCAGGCTCCGATACCACCTCTGTCTTCCTATGTAACAGAATTCTATGCTTACCTGGGGGTGCTGTGTTGAGGAGCCACAGAAGTACGCATCTAAAAACTATGTATCTGCACATGGAATATTTAGAGATCAGGCAATAGAGTAACCTAAATAATAAGCCAAGATTTCCTTTTAGCTGTGAAAAAAATGAAGCTACATAAGCAATTTATTATCACAATCTTACAGAGAATATTGGTGATATAACTTCTACAAGGTTATTGTGATAAAAGGAGTGCAATATAAGAATGGAAACCTATTGTACCTTGGACCCCGAAGGTTATCTGCCCTGGGCCAATCAGTTGTGCCATTACAAGCCCCTGTACACTCTCAGGCCAGTGACAGCACCTGCTGATACAGGAGCCCTGTGCTCATAGGCACACACGCATATCTTGTCCTCAGCCGCCTCCTTGAAATAACCAGAAATACAATCCAAAAGGAGTTTCTTGTGTCTCTGAGCATCCTCAAAGAAGCTTTGAAAGACTTGAGAGATATGGATCGTAACAAAAGAACAAAAAAGAAGGAACTTGAAAGTGAACAGAAGTTCTGAAGTATGTGGGGGTGGGAGAAGCTCCCTCAGAGAGGAATGGTGAAGGGATAGCTAACTCAAAGAGAAAACAATAGCTTAGTGAGCAGAGGCTTCTGTGCCCTGGTGGTTCTGCCCCAGGGGTTCTGCTCCAGGGGGAGACTGCAGGCTCCTGGCAGGGGAAGAGTTCTCCCAAAGGGCTCCCGTTTTTGGACTTCACTGGACTCCCTGCTATGCATGAAGGACTAGACCCAGGTGCTTGGGTATTTCTATGTCACTTATTCCACTGCTCTTTGAAAACGGAGGGAGTGATTTTTTGGGCCTGACTCACCAGAGAGGCTTCTTTTGTGAGAGATACAATAGCTATGAACTCCATGTGCAGTGTGCTCTGCCAGGTTATATGGAGGGCAGTGGTCCCTGCTCTGTTTTTGCAATCCTGCCCAATCTCATTCCTGCATGTTGGCTTTCCATAGCACCTTGTTGGTTGGTAATGGACTTTGGCTCATGTAGTAGGCAATCATGACTATCATAGTGTTAACTTTTTAATTTAATTTGTTGGAGTGACATTGGTTAATAAAATCATACAGATTTCAGTTGCACAATTCTATAATACACCATCTGTATATTGTATTGTATGTTCACTACCTCAAGTTAAGTGTTAGTTTTCAAGTATAGCAGGAATAAGCCAAAAAGTGCTAGGCAGAAAAAGGCCAGGTTTGCTCAATTAAAATGGAGTAAATACTTTAGCAGCACAGCATGGTGCTGTGGACACAAAGAGCAGGTAGAAAAAGTGACCTGAGGTGTTGACAATTGTTTGTTTGAACAGCTGAGATTTATCTCCTGACCTACCTCACCTCCATAACAGGTGGCCCTTTCTGTCTGAGTCCCACAGCACCTGTTTGAGACAGTGTCAAATCTGACTCAGAAAGGAGAAATTTTTCTTTCTCCCTCTAAGGAAAAAAAAAAAACAGAAATATGACTGGCTGCTCACTTGTAATCATTTATTTGAATCTCTCTGTGGGAAAGTCTACTTCTTTATCTATTCCTTGGTTTCCACATCTATAAAATACAGAAGCTACTACTTGCTCTATTTCTGTTCATGGAGCTATTTTTAGGAAATCCAGGCAGCAGTAAAAAAAAAAAAACACACACACACAAATAAACATGCGGTAAATATCAAGTATAACGTTGAAAGTCAGGAGAAAAATGTCTGCCAGGTTATATGGAGGGCGGTGGTCCCTGCTCTCTTTTTCCAGTCCTGCCCAACCTCATTCCTACATGTTGGTTTTCCAATAGTAAAGTGCAGTCAAGAGACAGAGACATGGCACTAGGCTTAAAGTCACCCATGGCTGTGGTCTATTTGGTGAGAACTCAGAGGTAATCAGAGGTAAGCATTGTAGGATTGTATTTTGCAACATGAATGGCAATTTTTCACTACTTAGAAAAACTCCAAACCATCATGTAACATAAGACTTCCTTACACTCAGCACTGGCATCTGTACAAAGAGGCCTCTGGTGTTGGTTGGATTCCTGAAGGCAAGGCCTTTGGTGCTAGGCTTCCTCACCTGGGGAATGGGAAGGGTTGGTGACCCAGTGCTGCTAGTGAGTGAAGACTTCTGGGTTAACAGAGTCAGGAGAAACCGCGTGGCAGAGAGTAAAAAGAAAGGGGCAAACCCGACACTTGCCATTAGGGAAAGCTTATGAGAAGGTGAAGGCATCAAGCACCTTTGCTGAAACTGTAGGCACAGAAAGGTATGAGGATGCTGAAATGTCTCACCTCAATTGAGTTCCTACTGGAGCTTCTGATGAGTTGGGGATACACACTCCATGTGAAGGGCTCAGACTGTGGCGTGGACACCCTGCCCATAGCAACCTTCTCCTCGACTTCACACTTCTTAACTTCACTGATGAACCAGGCAGCAGTGAGGCCCTATCACTGTGGCAGGTGAAACAGCCACCCTAAGAGAGATGCAAGCTGAGTTCTGCTACAAAGGCTACAATCCAAACAGAGCAGTCTTTATCTTGGTGGCCTTGCCTCCAAGCTGTTGGCTCTGTTCTTCACATTTTTCTCTCTTGGATCAGGGCTAGCCCCAGGAGAACCCAATGGAGTAACTGAGGCTGTCAAAAAAAAGCACCACTGGCATGACCTAACCTGGCTATGTGGTCTGACTGGCTATCTGTGTGCCTATATTGTCTACTTAAAAGACATATCCAATTAAAAATAGAGAGGCAGAAAGAAACTAAAAAACCTTTCACGTTGGATACAGCATAGGAAATTGCAACTGGAAAACCCCCATCAAAATAAACACTGTTAATGATCACAGCTTTTTAACAATATATACGTATATCAATAAATAGGTAAAATACATGGAAAGTTATGAACATACATATGCCAGCTGCCCCCCACTGGTAAAAACATAGTGTATGCAGAGATCCAAGTGGTATTAGTGGTATTTATGAATACAGCTGAATACATGACGTGTGTAGGTTTTTACTTTGCATATCAAATAAAATAAGGAAGAAAGTAAGAGAGACATGCTGAGACTCCATGCTGCTAGAAGAAAAACCCTCATTTGTATTCCTGAGCCTTTTGCCATGAATTGCTGAGGTCCCCAAACAAAAGAAAGCTCTAGTTTCTGTTCTGCTAGATTAAAAAACCCGTTAGTTTAACAGCAAAGCATCTGTCTACCTTGTTATACATATGGCATCTAATCAGAACGTAGGATGTTAGGGCAGAGGGGAGTGAGGAACGTGAAAATATTGGTGTGGGAAGCTAAGAAAGGTATTAAATGAGATTTTTAGAGTGAATTAGGGAGGCAAGCAATTTTATAAAAGAAAGGGCATAGCAAATGAGAATCAGGGAGGTAGGTTAAAGATAATGTCAAGAAGAAAGTCAAGGAAGAATGACAAGAGACAGATGTGTAAAAGTGAACGGAAGTTGGATGAAGATGGGAAAAAGAGAAAGAGCCCAGCAGCAGATGGAGAACAGCTGGAAGGAATGAAAAAGGTTTTGATCGATTGCACAGTCTGCATGAGCTCAGACTCAGGGTTGAGAGGATCTTTACAATGGACTGAGCTCTGCTCTCTGGGGTTATGATCCCAACAGAACTATTTGATTGAATCATGAGTCTCCCACGGACCACTTCAGATCAACAGTCTTTCCTTCTATGGCTCATCACCACCCAGAATCTCTCACAGAAGAAGCTGTTCTTTCTTGACAACTTTTGACATTAATTATTTTGCTGGCACTAATTATTTTTAAACAATATCCCAGTCAGGGCACATGCCTAAGTTGCAGGCCATATTCCCACTATGGGGTGTGCTAGAGGCAACCACACATTGATGTTTCACTCCCTTTCTTTCTCCCTCCCTTCCCCATCTCTCTAAAATAAATAAAATCTTAAAAAAAAAGAATATACTAAAACTTGGTTGGATAGCTCTGGTAACACTCCTCAAGGAGAGAAATGCCCTAGACACTAGTATCTGTTCTGTGATACCCTATGATAGAAAAATAATAAAATAGGAATAAGGAGATATGCCAGGCTGTGCTTCCATTTCTTAGAGATCAGAACTAAGTCATACGCTTACGAAAAATTATATAGAGATTGAAGTGTCTAGTTGATGCGTACTTGAGGAGTCATCTGCAGCTCTTACATAGATCATCTTAGATTATGAAACTCCAGTTTCAGAGCTAGATAAAAGTCTTCGCGATGGAGTGACATGCAGCTATTCCAAGCGCACTTGAAAAGTCTTCAGGCATGTGGCCCTGATCCTCATCTAGCCGGAGTGGTGGAAGACAAGATCCTTTTTCAGCTAACACTGTTTCCAAGGTCACAGGCCCTGCCTTTTCTTCCCATAAGAAAATAGCCAGACTGGGTAGAAGGACCTGGCTGCAGTCCAGTGGAGCAGCTCATACACCAATTTCAATTATGTGCACTAACGCTCCCCTTCATTGGTGAAGGTAATTGAGAGTTGAGTGTATTTACGATGACAGCGCTATAGAGGTGAAACAATTTTAAAGGTGTGGTGCAGAAAAAAAAAGGTACAAAAGGCACTGGTCTAGGTGATGCTTTTTGAAAACATAGTGCACATAACTCTGGGAAGATTGCTAGGTCCTAAGGGGAGGGGGCGTATTTCAGAAGAGCTGTTAGGTTTTAGGAGATTTTTGTGCAGTTATTGATTGAACTTTCCATATTTTAAGGCAGGATGAGGATATTATCCCTGAATCCGATTCCTTTGTCTCCTTCTATTTCCAGAGGCACTCTTGTCTTCATCCCGCCATGGTACATTTACTCCCAAGAGCAATCTACCATCCCAGTGGAAAGTGGCCAACCTATACGTGGCTCTCCAAAGACAAAAACTTTATTCTGGTATTTTATGATGACCCAGATATAGCATATTATAAAACTGAGAGAATTTATTACTGTGGGCCCCATAATGCCTATTTCACAGCTTCCTAACCTAGTACCTACATATAGCACTATTATTTTTAGGTCCTGCCTCTCCCTTTACAAGGATCAATGACCACAGGATATATAATACCCATTTGGGTGTATTACATTCACTCTTAAAATAAGAAGCCTAAAAGTTCTATTGCTCTTATTGTTTGCTTTTTTAAGTACACAAATGTCATCTGCTTTCAAATGTGTTGAAATGACTGGTTTTGTAACTTCTTGAAATACCAGTTAGTTTGGTGACAAAAATAAATCTAAACAAGCATGAATTTATCAAAACTGTAACTCCTAATTTGCAGCACGACAATTTGATGTTGCTGCTGCTAGTGAGGATGATGAAATACAGCACATGCGTTTCCCTCTCACAGCCTTTGCACTCGGGGTGACACTGCCCTTCATATGGCCGGCTCTTTCTCATCTTCTTCATATTTTCAAATTGCTTTATCATTGCTCAAGTACAGTTGTCTGCATTTATCCCCCATCACTTCCCCCCCACCCCAGCCATCCCCACCTCCCTTCCAATTCCATTCTCCCTTGGTTTTGTCCCTGTGTCCTTTATAGCTGTTCCTGAAGACCCTTCCTCCCTTTCCCCCGTTATCCCCTCCCACCTCCCCTCTGGTTCCTGTGAGATTGTTCTTAATTTCAATGTCTCTGGTTACATTTTGCTTGCTTGTTTATTTTGTTGATTAGGTTCCACTTACAGGTGAGATCATATGGTATTTGTCTTTCACCACTTGGCTTATTTTGCTTAGCATAATGCTCTCCAGTTCCATCCATGCTGTTGCACAGGGTAGGAGCTCCTTCTTTCTTTCTGCCACACAGAATTCCATTGTGTAAATGTACCATAGTTTTTTGATCCATTCACTTACTGATGGGCACTTAGGTTGCTTCTAGCACTTGGCAATTGTAAGTTGTGCTGCTATGAACATTGGGTGCATAGGTTCTTTTGATATGGAGTTTCAGGGTTCTTAGGATATAATCCCAGCAGTGGAACTGCCAGGTCAAAAGGCAGCTCCATTTTTAGTTTTCTTAGAAAATTCCATACTGTTTTCCACAGTGGCTTTCTCATCTTCTGAATCTCAGCAAGACGACCACCTCCTCAGGAAGGCTTTCCTTGATTCTCTTGCCCAAAGGACATTATTCTTTATCTCAGAATTCTGATTTTTTCTTTACAGTACTTATTACTGTTTTTAATTATCTTATTTGTTGGTTTAATATGGCTCTGCCTTCACAACTGGACTGTCAACTCCTTAAATTAGGGACTGTGTTTTTTTTTTTTTTCATGTTTACTCTTTTATCCCTACTGATAGCAACGATCCTGGATTGGTACATAGTAGATGCACAACTGACAGTCATTTATTGTAAATTGATCCACGAAGCACAAGGCCTAGCTTGTCAATGTGGTGTACAAGTCTTCTTTCACCATTATGTTACTCTGAATGTCCTCAATAATTAGATTTTACTGGGTCCTTACTAAAGGAATAAAGACAACTTCACTTCTACAAACATTTGAAATATTTTTCCTAGTATTACTACTACCGATAACAAAAGCTGCTGAGTAGTAACTATTTTCCATGCTTTACATGCATTCCTTTATTTAATACCCTCAACAAACCTATAAAGAAGCACTTTTATTATCCAGCTTTCATATAAAGGCACAGAGAGTTGGTGAGGTTAATAAATTTGCCCATATCAGGTACTAATAAAAGACAGCATGGAATTTGATCTCAAGCCTATTTGATATAAAAGCCTACTCTTTTAACCACTGCTATCTATAATAAATTAAAAACTCAGTGTTAAAGCTATTTAATAGTATATGTCATACATACTTATCCTGACGCAGATGTAAATTGTCATGAGGAAAAAAAAGCATCTTCCTTCTTGTTTCATCATTGTCTCTCTCTCTTTCTCATACATACACACAAACACTTTATTTATTTATTTATTTATTTATTTATTTATTCATACATAGGCGTTTATCATAGAGCATAGAATCTCACAGAGTGTGCTCTATAAGTGTGGTAATACAAATGAATGGCTCTGTGAGGGAGACCTACAAAGCATCAGTGACAGAGAGCATTTTAAACATTAGATGGGAGGAGAAGCCAAACCCTCATATTCACCTTTTCTTGCTGCTAATGGCAAGGGTCAACCCTGACTGTAACATAGTATGTGTAAAAAATGTTTTCATTAGGTAACCACCCCTCCCAATAATATCCAGGTCAGTATTTGTCTAATAGCCAAAATAATAAAAATCATCATGCAAATGACTTCTTTCTTTTCTTTCTCTCTCTCTTTCTTTCTCTTATTAATTTATTCATTCATTAAAATTAAGTAAACTTAATTGAATGCTGACCCATTCACATATACTGAGAATAACATTAAGAAAACATTTTCTTGAAAATTGGGTTTTTGTTGAACATATTATCAAAAGCCCTGTACCTTAAAATGTTGTTTTTCATTGCATGATTAGATCATATGGCACATAGACTTGCAATTTCATTTACTGAACTACGTACATTTTTGATAGGTTAAGTTCTATTGTGTCACTCATAATATAAAAATTGAAATATTCACTAGCATTGGACTCTCAGAAATTTAATGAGAGTGTTCATGTTCCGGATTTCTTTGTATGGTGTGTCATGGACAACATGCAATACACTGTACTCTTGGAGGCAGTGGACGTGTTTGCTGAACGGAATTTCTGTAAAGAGGGATTCACGCCACAGCAGGATTTCCACTGGAGTCCTATTTGAGACCGAACATATTTGCCCTGTCTAATTAACCAAAGGATTGGGGATGAGTATATATATTTTTAATACATGCCTAATTCTACTAGGAGACACCTATGTCATTTGGATTTATCTAAGCAAGCAAGATGAATGAAGATTTGATGAAGTATGTATGGTGAAATCAATCCAAATAGTCTATCAGATGTAAATTTCCTTTTACATAATTGTCTTTCTCTTTGCCTACATTATCAACAATTTTGCATACTAAACAACTGAAAGAAATAGTTTGAAGACACTCAACTGTCCTATTGTTCAAGTTAATTGATATAGTTACTGTAATAATTGTTTCTATTCCAAAAGTGGGTTTTCAAACATTCTTACTAAAAATAAAATACAGTGTAATCAAAAAAAAAACAAAATACACTATTTAAAAAATATTCTCAAGACTATACTTTCAGGGATCATTTCTATAGTTCGTTAAAAAATATTCTCAATACCAATATCTAAGTGCATATGCATTTTTAATTATTACAGAAAGGTATTGAATTCTTACAGAAATGGTACCATTGCTTATAGTGAAGGACAGGATAATGTACATGGCCTGTGAGCTAACTATGAAATGATTATGAGTAATTTGGAAAGTTCAAAGCAATAGCTTATAATTTTCCTGATAAGTAGTTTTTATTTTTATTTTTTAAAGTTTTTTATTCTATTTTTTCCATTACTATTTAATCTCCTTTTACCCCCCTCCCCCCTGCCATCACCACACTGTGTCCATGAGTACTTTTTCCTTTTTGCTCAATTCCTCCACGCCCTAACATCCCCACCCACTTCAGCTGTCATCCTGCAGTCTACGAGTCTGTCTTTATTTTGCTTGTTAGTTCAGTTTGTTCACTAGCTGAGATGCAGTTTTAAAATAATATTTTTTTAGAATTTAGTTTATTTTGACCCATTTTTTCCAAGAAAAAATCCAAATTTATTTTTGTTTGGGAGGTATTGTCATAAACTGGAAAATAAAATATTTCCAAAGGTATAAACTAAAAAGCAAATTTAAGAAAAAGAATGCATATGGAATGGCAGCGGGCTACTGAATTTTAAAATACATTTACCATGCACTAAAAAAAGTGTTACATATATTACTCAATTGTTTTGAACTTACTGCTTTTTACCTAACAGGGTTTTTTTCTGTTTATTTGTTTTCAAAACTAAATCAGACCCCTCCCTACACTTCAGTGATTGGACCACTTAAAACTGAAATATTTTTATGCACAGGAATCAGAAGGCACACTTACTGAAAAGAATGTATTTTCCTAGACTGAAGTGCTTGTTGGAAAAATGCTGGCAATTAGTGTTTTCCTTTGCTGTTATGACCCACATCACAGAAGGAGATAAATGTTGTGTGCTCATTCACTTAACATTTGGAAGCACCTACTCTGGGCCAGGATTGCTGCTCTACCTGGAATTTTATTTTGCTAATTCTTGTGTTAATCAATGCAGAAAGAAAACAACAAGCACAAAAGTTAGAGAGCTCTGGAAGTAGAGCTAAAATGAATTATTTGAGGACAAACATATTTCTAACTTCAGAAACTCTATCTTTCTTTTGAAATGTCCAAAGCAAATGGCATATTGATTTTTGCAGCACACCCTGCACTTTCCACTGATTGGTATCAGAGTTGTGAAGGCATCTGTTTAAGTGAGCTCAAAATTCTCCTCTACGTGTAAACGAAATCCACAGTTTTAATCAAATTAATGCACTCTGGCCTATATGTGTCTTGTGAAAGTCAGAGTGGTCTATGGCGACAGAATAGAGAACATACATTACAGAACCCCTACCTTCCAGATCACTTGAAAGCAGAGATCTTCAGAGGTATTATCTATACATCCTTTTAAGTCACCTCTGAGGACCCAATGGCAACATAGGGAATGAGATTTGCATTTTGGAGCTGGAGCCCACATCAGGTTACAGAGATATGAATTAAAATACATCTGTATCTGAAAGACAATGAGATTCTGTGGCCCAGGAGTTTATTTCTTACAGTTAAAAGAGCAAGGATTTCAGGTATTCACATCTCAAGTTCCCATCACCAAAGGCATCCAACAAGCAAGAAAAATCCTGTTCACATGCTAATGAATCCTCCTTGTCCAAAACTGTGCTGGGCCCTACTCCAAACAAAACTGTTACTAATGACATTCAAGCAGTATTATTCTATTATTCTGATTTACTTGATTCAGATGGTGCTAAGGCAATGTGCAGATTTATTGACTATGCTTTAACAATAAATTTAACACTATGAGGGAAATGATTCTGTATAAGTACTTTTTGTCCATTTATTAAAAAAGTAAGATATGAGGTCTGTCCAGAAGGTAGCCAACCATGTACTCTGAAAACTAGAGACATTTATTGAAGAAGGCACAAGATACAACAAACATTGTACATAGGACAATGACACCTCCTTCAAAGTAGGCACCTTGGGACCTCACACAGTTTTCCCAATCACTATCAGCCGCCCCATCACATTTCCATGAATCTCATTGATGGTCTGAAATCTCTCCCCTTTCATAGGTGATTTTAGTTTTCAGAAAAGCCAGAAGCCACATGGCAGCAAATCTGGGCTGCAGGGGGACTGAATCACCTGGGCGATTTGATGTTTCACCAAAAAGCTCTGCATGAGACGTGATGCATGAGCAGGACCATGGTTATGATGAAACTGCCAGTCACCAGTTGTCCATGGCTATGGCCTTCTGAAACATCTGAATAGTTTCCATGGAGGAATGTTCAAGCTTAAGGCAAAATCCGATGCAGATCCATTGGTCCACTCACTGTCATTTTTAATGTAACAGCCACACGGTACATGTGCTCATGCAATGGCATCTGCTGCCCCCACTGACTAGTACAGTGAAGTGGTCACTGTTCACACAAGTGCATTTCAGTCCACTGCTATTGGCTGCCGGGTTACATCAATGTTGCACAGACTGTTCTCATTATATTAACAATGGCTGGGGTTTTTCTAGATAGATCTCATGTTGTGTTTAGTATACATCTTACAGACTTTCTCTAGAGTTTTTACCAACAAAAATATCTATTGCCATGGACAGGAAAACAGCCAAATATTGTCCAATAGGATTATAGAGGGAAGATCTGCGAAAAGAATAGTAAATATTCATGTAAGGGAAAGGAATTTTGGAAATAGTTCAAGAGTGTTGGGAATATTGCATAGAATAAGGGCAAAGATACGTTTTATGTATTATTTTTTGATGTAACCCAAGGCAATACACACATACTCACATTGGTCTAAGCTTTCTTACCTTTTAAATTTGAATGATAACTGCTCAACAGTTGTTATGAGATGCAATTCATTAATGCATAGTTATTTTTATGGTGATGTTTCCTGTTATATAAACAAAATTTTAAGTACTTACATTTATTTTTGTTTTTATTAATCACTAGGCTAACCCTATGATCTCATGGTTACAGAGAAGGGGTTCTCACAATACCTCCTTTTCCCTAGAAACAGCTAACTGGACACTTGGTACTTGTGAAGGAGCAGGGTAGATACCAAGTATTCTGCTATAACATCACTTCAGCTCACAGCTAGCAATCTGTCAAGATAATCATTTAGTTGGGGCAAAAAAATAAAATGGAAAACAGCATTGCTTCTTCTTCCCATTATCAAGGGAAATACAACAACTGTATCTTTATAAATCCATTAACTGAAGGATTCTACTACCTTTTAATTAATAGTTTATTATATTCTGCCTCCACTTTTCCATACATATAGATTAATATTGGGATGCTCTTAATATGCCATATACACACATAAATGCATACACATTGTGCACATCCACACAAACATATGTGTGCCCGTCAAGGCTAAATTAAGGTTTTCTACATCATGATATTTATATTAATTTTTCAACATTTTGATTTTTGTCTACATTTTTCCCCATTGGATTGTAAGCTTGACAAAGGCATTGTGGAGGTCTGAATTTGTATGTTCACTTCTATAAAACCATTTCAGATATAGATATAGAGATAAATAGATAATATAGATAATAGATATATAGATAATAGACATACAGAGATATAGATTATATGTTATACATATACTATATAGTTATACATATTCTATAAAGTATGTATATACTATATATACACTTCCATATATATATATATATACACATAGATACACACACATATATGTATAGATATATATCTCCCCATTTAACACACTTGGCTTCTTTTTATTATTACTCCCTTTATTAATGCCCATTTGCTTATCTAATGTTTAGGGCCTTGAGAGCAGAAATAACATTTTTTGAATTATCTAATATCAGAGTCTAGCAGAGTATCTATTTATATAGAATATATACATAATAACCTTTCTATGCTTGAATCCTTTATTTTGAATCATTGCATAATAACTGATCATTTGCAGAGAGGTCTGCATACACAATGAGAACAGAGTGAGCACCTTTACCAGACTAGACTTTCAGTACTGAACTTGAGGTATGGGGTGCAGTGCTGGATCCATAGCAGCCAAATGCCTTGACATTTTTAGCTCAAAGAAGCCATTGCCTGCTTCACGTCTTTGCCTCATCAAACAACTGTTGCAAATTCTGGACTTCAGATCCCCTTGGCTTTCATTTAAAGGTAAAAGAAAGCTCTTTGTTTATTTTTTTTCTGGTATGATTTTCCTTTTTAAAATGAAGATACAGCCCTGGCTGGTGTAGCTCAGTGGATTGAGCGCGGGCCTGCAAAGCAAAGGTTCGCTGGTTTGATTCCCAATCAGGGCACATGCCTGGGTTGCAGGCCAGTTCCCAGCAGGGGATGAAGGAGAGGCAACCATACATTGATATTTCTCTCACTTTCTCCTTCCCTTCTCCTCTAAAGATAAATAAATAAAATCTTTAAAAAAAATAAAATAAAATGAAGATACAGAGGCATTTATTTTTTCAAGACACAATTACTGACAAATTTTCCCAACAAGAACAAAGGGACTAACGGGATCGTGCCCATGTGGTCTTCCTCCCTTTACATCCCTCTCTCCTCAAGCCACTCCCATCCACTGGCTACAGATATATGGACTGAGCAGATGGAGGGAAAGGTCTGATCAATCACAGAACAAATGATATAGATTAAATGGAAAAAAGTGCTGGTTTTCTAATGAGAAGAATATGATTATGACTATTGTAAATGGTATCAGAAAATGCTAAGTTCCATGGTTCCTAACTAATCGAACATTTCCTGGAATAAAGGAAGTTAAGATCCAATTTAACACTTCCTGACCAAAAGTGGAGTAGACTTGGTAATGTATTAGACCAGATTTGCCTGTATAAATTTCTTTTGATCCTATATAAGAATTTCTTCCAGTTGATAAACATTGGGAAATGAATGGTAAATGAGGAGGCAACAGGCTACTCTGTCAGAGGCATGATACCCATGACTAAAAGATCAGGCAGCTTTCATAAATTAAAAAAAATCTCAATTATGACTTTTAAAAGTAAAGAGATTAGAACTCTTAACGCTGCTTTATACAATTCTTAGATCAATCACTCCAGTTGTAATGGATTATATCTAGTATTTCCAAGTCTATACTCGAGCTGACTCTGTTTACTCTATAGTGACTGGTGTTCAGATGCAGGGGAAAAAATCTAAATTCTTCAGTATTTGTCTACACACTGGGTTCCCTCACCATTGGTTTACATGTGCTCCTTCCTGGGACATTATTACTTGCCATGAGTCTAAAACTCATCCCTTCTACTTATACATGATATTTAGAGAAAAATGTTAGGACTAAATATACACATATTCCATGAAGACAGGATGGCTTGCTTTTTGTTGTTGTTGTTCTTACAAAAAACTACCACTCTTCTACAGTCTCGATTATGAAGAGTTTATTCTCTCTAAGTAAGTAGAACAATCCATATTTATATTCCACACTTGACAATACTAGGACCAGTATGCCTGGACTTGCCCTACTCACTAGAGATAAAAAATGACAAGACATTTTATTTGCTTTCAAAGAGCTCAGGTTTCATAAAACTTCGCTGGATTCTTAAAATAGGTTCCAGGGTTTCCAAGGTCTAATCTAAGCACAGAAGTTCAGGAAGGGCAAAAGCATGCGACAGGCAGTTCTGATCCCATTCACGTTAAAAGACAGGAAGAGTATCAACCAATTCATTAAGAAAAAAATTATCATACATTTCTTTCAGATACTGCAGCTCTTTTCTTTTGTTTGGTTTTTCTTTTGTCAAGTTCTGTCTGTTTTTGTGTACAGACTAGCAAGAAGTACTGCTTAAGAAATGGCAGGACAAGGAGAAGGTGGGAAACTTTTTTCTTGTTGTTAGGGAGTTCTTTTCTTTGGGAGTTTAGAAAGAGGCCTAAGATAGCAAAGAATAAGGTAAATGTGGAGGACTCTACAAAAAGGAGAAAAAGAATGCAAGATAACTGCCTAGGAGGAAAATGTGGCCTCTCACGTGACAACTTGTTCAAAAATAGGATACCTGCTAAACATAATTGCTAGGAATAAAGAAAAGTGAATACTTAAACTCATTATAACTCTGAGAGTAGTTAAGTTTCTCTGCTGCTAGATGCTTACACATGTGTTATGTCATTTAATCCTTATAATGACCATATGACAAAAATAATATTATTCCCATTTATACAGATAGAGAAACTGAGATTTGTTTTGGTAATTAGTTATTTGGAATTCACCTTTATCTGATTCCAAAGTCTATGTTAATTTTACCATTTTATTGACTTGGAAACTACGCCCTGGTATCCTGAAAAATAAGCTAGACATTCAGTATATTCTGTAGAGGCCCAGAAAATCCAACTCTTACCCCATTTACTCACATATTCTGTGGAATGATGAGGTGTGACTGTTACCGCCTAGTGCATTATCTTAAACTTGGTAACTGTCCTCAGAGAGGAGACGGGGCGGTGGGGAGGGGGGTTTTCTAAGGCACACTATCATGTCAACATTAGGGGCTCAATATTGGCAGAGGTATGCAGTTAATTCAGAGCCACAAAAAGTTGTCCTTGTGAAAGGAAGTGATCACATAAAATTTGAAAATGGAAGATTGGGATCTTTAAAGAAAACTTTCTTTCAGTGTACACATTAGGATGATTCGTTCTCATTGGGAACCAGGGATATAGATAATCTTCCCCTTCCATTAGAATTAGTATGGCATCCACCTACGAAGAGCTATCACCCAACCTGGGTTCCTCAGGCTGTGACAGAGGAGCTTTTTAAGTCTGACTGCAATTTCTGAAGTCCTCTGGTGCAGCTAGCAGGCAAGCTTGGGTAGGATATTTGGGGGTTTCTGTGCATGTGCAAGCTGCTCCCCAGGGCCTATGAGACAGCAAGCCCAAGGCTTTAAGCTCCAAGAACTTAAAGGTAGTTTCATCTTTTGGACCAGCACATTAGATGAAAAATGATAAGCAGCTCCTCCTTTTTTTCTATTATTTCCACAAAACTATGATGCTAAAGCTGCCAGAGAGAGACAATTTTGCATTCTACACTATCCTCTGTGTATTGTTACAGGGGTGATTGAATGGCCTCCTTATCCTTCCTGATATCAGCCTATTCAAAAGAGCCATGGGGACTAAAATTTGGAGTCTAGAGTTTGCAATTTGGCTGAACTGGGAGGCTCTCACAGGGATCACCTGGTAAAAACACATTACACAACACAGCGGTGTCTGCATGCACCACTCTAATTCAAGACAGTACTAGAAGTTCTAGGTACAGCAATCAGACAAGAAAAATAAATAAAAGGCATCCAAATTGGGAAAGGAAGTGTAAAACTGTCATTACTTTTAGATGATATGATGTTGTACATAGAGAACCCTAGAAACTATACCAAAAATACTAGAACTAAGAAGTAAATTTAGTCAAGAAGCAGGAAACAAAAGTAATATTCATAAATTGGTGGCATTTCCATACACCAACAATAAACTATCAGAAAGAGAAACTAAGAAAACAACCCAATTTACAATTGGGAAGAAATAAAATAAAGTACCCAGGAATAAATTTAACCAAGGAGGTAAAAGACCTGAATTTAGAAAATTATAAAATATTAAAGAAGATACAAATAAGTGGAAGCACATACCATGCCCATGGATAGGAAGATTCACATTACTAAAATGTCCATACTACATAAAGCAATTTAGAGAGGTGAGAAGTGTCTTTACTGGATGTCTAATAAACTGCCAGCCACATACAGATTCCACTGGGGTATTGGGTATGATAGCTCCTCTACAAATTCAAATCTAGTGATTCTAATGAAGTTGCAAAATAAAGTTAAAGATATATTAATTCCCTTTCTGGCAATTTTGTTAAGGAAAATCATCTAAAAAAGGAAAATGAATTTATTACTTTCTAAATAGGGAATCTAGAAACACAGAAAAGACAAAGCAAGTCTTGTACAATAGCTCTGGGCAGGAAAGGCGGGTAAACTCCAAATGAAAAGTAGATTGGTAGGAACAATGAGAAAGAATGAGTCTTAGTTATGGGAGGAAATTGGAAACTACAGATAACTGTTCTGGACGATTGTCCTGAATGAAGAATTTTTATGAGTGGGATCCAGTGACGTGTTTCTCAGTCTGGGTTGGATGGCTTTCAAAGGCAATTTCTACTAGAGTTGGAACCTACATCTGCTGCTAACCAGAGGAGGTTTGATAGACGTTTGAATGGAGTGGTACAAACTGTTGCTATCTGTGTAACCTAATTTAGGTAGACTGATGGTCAGATTGAGTAGCCAGGATTTTACTAATCCTCATCCACATCTCTGGTAGTAGCTTAAAGGCAATCTATTTCATTCCATTGTATTTCATGACTTCCTTGGTTCCTTCATCTCAAGTACATAAGTAGGTAAAAATGAAACAAAACCAAAACATTGTTTTATTGTGAGGTTTGTATCACTTTATATAAGCAGCTCTGGCAAATCAATCCTGAGAGCCTGATTAATGCAACAGGGTCTGTGGGTCAGGATTCTATAGGATACTGTTGATAATTAAATGCCAAAACATAATAACTAAGCTTTCTCTTTGTTCCTCCAGAAATAATCACACAGTACACATCTTCCCCTAAAAAATATTGATTGAATAGATATCATTTGTATAAAATGCTTTCTAAAATACTATGTCAATTTAAAGTAAAAATAAAATAAAATAAGTTTGCTAGGCTTCTTCATATGTATGCCTGTGACTGACTGCTGCCTGCACCTCTAAAGATAAATTACTATTTGCCTTACCCCCCAGCAGGAGCTGTTCACTCTTGTATAGGAGCCACACTTAAATTTATACCTGCCACTGTTGATGACCACTGCCAAATAAATTGCTCCTACTAGGTTGGTATCTTATCAGAGAAGGAGGCACAGGGTTTCCTTCATCATCTAATCAATCTCTAGAGGCAGCTTTCAGAGTCTCTTGGCTTTTTATCAGTAAACAAATGCTTCTTCTGCTGGTACTGCACCCCCCACCATCAGCACCCCGACCCAATGAGGCTGCTTCAGGTCACCTGGTATAGGCTAACATTCCCAGACAAGCATCACAGACTTCTGACTCATCTCTTATTATATCATAGTGATGGATGAACAAATAAAGTAGATTTATAGACGGCAATACTGGGCTGCCTTTCTTTGACCCTATGATTTATGTGTCCCTCTTCCTGGATATATATAAACAATTAGCAAGAAAGCAGGAGTATCAGAATCATTGTTTCTTTACCCATGACACTTTTCTAGTGCTGTCATATATCTAGAAGTGTCTTTAACTCTCATTTATTCATTCAGTTAGCAAACAGTTTTGCTCAAAAGCTGAAGAGGCAATCTTTGTGATCAAGGGGCTTTTTATAAAGCGGGAGAAAATATTAGAGGACAGTTACATGATGTACAAAGTGCTGCAGAAATTTACAAGTAAGCAAGCATATGCCATTTGAACTGAAAACAATCTAGGAAATGCACTTTCAAGAATAGACTTTCGTTTTGGGTGTGCATCTCTTTAGCTTTCATAGGACACAGAGAGACCCCAAAGCATGGGACACAGGTCTTACCATATCAAGGGGAGCTTTTCAGTAAGTATTTGGCAGGCATGAGCCTTCACAGTTTGTACGTGTTTCATTACCTTTATTTTAATTATCTTCAATTACTTTTCTATAAAATATATAGAAGATACATTTTTCTATCCATCACTTTTACCTCCTGCCATCTGCCTAATACATGTCAGTGTCCCTCTAGGCTTTGTCCTTGCCCCCTTCTTAT